>PVHY01005940.1:0-78609 GCA_004024945.1 Uropsilus gracilis | reverse complement strand
CTCTCCCTCTTTCTCTCCCCTTCCACACCACCCCATGTGTGTAAAACCTCATGGCTGTCACTTCATGTTTGCAATATGGCTGCCTCCCTGCCAGCCATCACATGCTGCCAGTATCCTGAGCAGAAACCAAAAGCCAGAGGGTAGTCATCTTGTCCTTTCAAGTTTTGTCCTTTTAAATGGTAAGAACAGTCTTAAGAATTCTTCTTTTATTTCCCACTATTCAGAAAGCTTTCATACAATGGTCTTATGAAGTCTTGCAGACATGAGGATGAAATTGCCAGGAATTGTTGGGTAAGTCATTCCTTAATTTTCCAGTGCTAGGGAGAGACCTACCTTCTCTAAGATATAGAGAGATGTTTGCCAATTGAATTCCTTTTCAAGTTCTGTGGTCAAGGGAAGAAGTTCATGTGCTGTATGCAGCCTGTGGGATGTGCTGGGACTTGGCATTAGAGAATTGAGAGAAGCTTATAAGAGACAGACGAAGCTATGGAGACAGATAACTCAATACTGAATTCTAGTTGTGCTGCTAACCAACCATATGACACTGGGAATGCTACTTAACTTCACAGTTGATTGATGGATCTGAAATAATACCAACCTCAAAGAATTGTTAAAAGAATTAAATGAGTAATATGGACAAATTACTTAGTACAGAGCTGGGCACCGAGAAAATGATGAAGCAGAGTGCTATTATTGCTCCAGAGCCTGCAGGTACAGATGTGTCTTAGGCTGTTCCATGCTCAAAGACTCTGGTCTCAATTTAGGTCAGAGTATTGTTCTGAAAGACAGGAGGCCAAACTTGGGGGTTAATGGCTCTGGCATTAACTTGCTAAGTGTTTGCAATTAAGTTCTCATGTCTAGAGTTAGATTTCCCTAGCATAAGACGAGGTCTGAATGGTTCCCAAGTTCCAAGTTCCAAGTTCTGACTTTCTGATTTAACAGTCAGCTTTGTATTGTGGGCAGCTGGTAACTTGGAGCATGGAGCATCTCCAAGGTCACTGTCATCACCCACTGCAAAGACTGGAGATTTTTGTCTTTAATGGTACCATTTCCTCCTGTTCACCTGAAGGTGGAGCATAAGAAGGTGTTCATACTCTTCCCATGATACATAAGCAAGAATGGAGGTTTCATCTTTTTATTACAGGCAGCCACTGGAAAAGGAAGTCAGAAGGAGAAATGCAAATATTTTATGATTTCACTGAAATGTGGAAGGTAAAGATATAAAACAAATGAACAAACAAAATAAAAGTAAACTCTTAGACACAGAGAACAAGTAAGAGGTTACCAGAGGGAACAGGCTGGAGAATAGGGAACTGGATGAAGAGGGCCAACTGTATGGAGATGGAAATTTGGATAGCAATTAGGATGTAAAGCAGACAGATCCTAAGTTATAATGCTGTGCACCTGAAACTTACATAATTCCATAAATCAATGTTACGTCAATTCATATCTACTAAAAATAAAATTCACCATTTGGGAATTAAACAAACAAACAAAAAAATCCCCCAAACCCCCAACAGCCACTGGAATAAGTTAAATGTGGCCTCTCTACTAAAATGGTGAACAACTTTACCCAAAAGTGACCCCGTTGGGTCTAAAGTCTCATTCTACATTTGGACTTGATTTTACTTCAGTAGGGTTTCGGAAACATTTTAAGTTAACTTCATACTTATTTTGCTTCGATCAAAACAAGGCAAATGCATAATTAGCATTTTAACAATAAATAAATTAGAACTTGAGATTGCTATAACAATATACACTGTTAGAAGAAGAATTGAAGAACGCAGTCTAAAAATAAAGGCAAAACCATAAACACACTCTCCTTTCTCTCTGGAAATCAGAAACACACCAATGGTTTTATGACAAAGGAAGAATAATGAAAGGAACTGAAAACTTTTCTTCCCACCTACAAGTGGGTAGGTAGTGGTGTCAAGTTGCATGGGGAGCAGTTGTACCCAAAACAATAAGCTTGCCCTGAAAGGCTTGGTTATTAGTTCCACTTAAAAAAAGCAACAACATGGATAAATGTAAAACTGATGTTAGGAGAGTTTTAAAAGCTGCAACCTATGAAAACTAAGTAGGCATTTGCAAAACACTGTTCCAATCACTGGAATTGTTTGCTTCAGAAAAACTGTTGGACAACCCCCCCATCTTCAGCCCTACACAGCATGGGAATGGTTCTTTGTTCCCTTGGGGTACGCTGCTGTTCATGGCTTCTGTCATCCCCTAAAAAAAAATTAAGTGTCATTGCTGAAGAGTGAGCCATCAATTGAATGTTACATATTGTCCAAGACCTACTGCAATTTAGGGAAATTTGGGGCTAGGTGGGGAAGCATTTGTGAGGAGACAGGTGGGTGTCACCCAGCAGAAGGTGTGGCCCACAGCTCGCGCAACCCTAGGCATTTCGGCAACGCTGGTGGGTGCTCCACACAGTTAGGTTTCAGGTACACAGTTAGGTTTCAGGGGCCCAGTCTTAACCTGAGTTTTGAGTTTTTCTAATTTGCTTCTTGGTGATGTGTGCTGAGGTCTGCACGTTTGAAAACAAATGTGCAATCGTACGAACAGGGATAAGTAAAATCATTCCATGGGGTGGAATGATCCATATTCTGAAAAAATATTCTTCCATGTAAATAGTTTATAAGAGAAAATGAATTCAGAACAGAGAGAGAGAGAAAGGATTTGGGGACGCATCCTGTATGTGTGTGTGTTGCCTGAATGCACACACACTTGATTCATTTTAACCTGTCTAACTTTGGGGTAAAGATTATGCTGGTTACATTGAAAGGAATTGAATGACTTGGTTCTTTGCTATCCGGGCTACTCCCCACCCCTACCGACTATATTCTAGCTCTCGCTTTGGGAGGGGTTTCACTTTATTTTGTATTAAATTATATCTGCATAGATTATGGTAACAATTTTTTTTTGAAGTTTCAGATATATTTATTAACCAGTGTAAATCCCAACACAATACACCAACATAATTTCGTGCATTAGAGGGAACTATTTCCCGGTTAAGTGGAAAATTGTGCAGATGACTTCTGGAAGACCTTCATTTTAAGCAGCTTTAAGAGTAAATATCTCAATTAGAAGTCTGGACCTTCTTTCTTCAGTTTGCTGTAATCTACATTCACAGCGAAGAACTTCTATTGATCATTGGGACCCAATTTGTTCCAGGGTTCTGGGTTATTCTTTCTGTCCCAACTGACATCTGGATTGAACAAAGCCAAACGCATGACATAGAGTGCTGCCCCAGTACCTCCTGCTCCAATAAATACGAAGAGGGGAATCAAGCTAGGATGCTTCTTGGCCTGACTGATGATCTGGCGGAGCATGGCTGCAGGAGGAAGAGGCCTTGACCCGGGGAGATGACCACACACCTACGAGGCCCTGGCCGAAGTCACCGAGCCCAAGCAGTGCGGACGTCCAAAGTCACCCTACGGTAACAATTTTCAATATGATTTAATGTTCACACCTTTTCACATACATGTTACCAGGCCTTCCACCAAAGTCCCAATAACTCTCCCCCTACTACATTGGCCCCCGCCACCCCGTCATTCCCCATTCTTGCTCTTCCCCTCTGGTTGCCTGAGTTCTGGTAGTCAGATGTCTAGGGTTGTTTTGGTTTAGTTTCACCTGTTCCTCGTTTTGTTTCTCTATAGTTCATATATGAATGGAATGATCTGGCATTTTTCTTGCTGCTTCAGACTTACTTTGCTTAGCATCATCCCCTGGGAGGGCCTTTAAAAATGATTGTGCTTCACTCGAGCTCAAAGGAGGACAGGGCTGTTTGAAGAGCCCCTGTAGCCTGCAGTGAAGCAGAGCAGGATAAAAAGAAGCAGCAAATTAGTAATGAGAAAATGTTTCCAGGGTAAAAATAGTCTGGGGAGCTAGGCGCAGAGCAAAAGGACTGGGAAAACAGGCAGGACACACTTGGGGCCAAGGTCATGAAGTAGAAATGAATTTGAATCAAGAAGAAAGCAAAGAGCTTGAAAAGGTGGAGGTGTCATGTACCCATATGCTGGCAGTTTCGAGTCCTTGGAGTCTAATTCCAGGATTTCAGAGCAGCAGCAAAGGTGTGTGTGGGACAGCCATCCATGTTTCCAATGAAGAAACCAAGGCTGGGCGTTTTGCCTGGCATCCAGCAGTTTAAGCTTCTAGTCCAGGTAGAAGTGGGCCTGGGTTCCCTATTGGGCCCTGATTCCCTCCTCTCAGTCAGCAAGCAAGAAGAGGCCCTTTACCACTGGAGAGTGACTTCCTATTCCTCTATTGATCCTCTGCCCACTTGCTTTTATGTTGTGCTGGTTTATTCAATGCGAGCGAGGCTGACTGTTGTGATGGTTATAAAAGCTCTCAGGTGATCAGAATGTCACATTACGAATTTGAATCCTGCTTCGTAGCAGCTATGTGATTTAAAGCAAGTGACACTGAGCCTAGGTTTCCTCGTGTAAGTGGGAACCAACAATACCTCTCTTTTAAAGATTAGATGTAATAATGTCCTGCTCACAAGAGTAGGTATCAGTCAAGGTTTTTCCAGTGATTATAATTAGAGATTCGGTTTTCACTTTGTGAGCTATTGCTGGGTGGATTTACTTTCCTAATGTGTCCCTAACTCCCTGAGTACGTTGTTAACACTTGTCATGGAAAAGTCAAGAATCCTTCTCAGTATTCAAGATGAGGTGGTGAGGAAGAGTATGTAGCTGCTGAGAAAGTTGTCACTTTCTCAGAAGGCTACTTCTGGGAATCCAGTAGGCTGCCTGGAGGAGGTGAGCCTTCTGGTGAGTGTTAGAGGGACATGCAGGACTTCCAGAATGAAATCTTATGGTAGCTGACACACAGATAAACACACCTTAACCAGCATACCATCTCCTGTTTAGAAAACCACTGCCTTTGCAGTTTCAGGGCTTCTTATGCCAGCGGAGACATTACCTACCATTGTTTAAGCACCAGCTGTCTCAGAACCCATAGTAAAAATTAAAACATGGTTTCTCTTTGATTTCTTTTATGTTTATGGTTGCCTTTTATTTCTGCCTAGTGATACTGGTTTTCCATTTAGAGGAGTAAACTTAAAGTAAGGAGAAAAATGTTCCAACTGAAACTCCCAAGTGGACAATGTAGCAGATCGGGAAAAAGAATTCGAGCTCCTATTTTAGCTCAGCTGTGAACTGTTGGGCTATACTGGTAGTACGTCTTTCTAGGTCTTACCTCAATCCTAAAATAAAAGTCTTAGTCACTGCAATGCATCAGGTTGTTTCTGGTTTACATATATCTGATATTCAAAGTCATCACAACTTGATCTTTTAAGGATAACCCCACATGTCACCAATGGCATATGAATTAATTCCTAAAACAAAGGGAATGGAATGGAAATTTAGTTTCTCCCTATTTCATATCTCCATTGAAGAACTTGCAGGTTACTGGTTCTTAATATAGTCATTCTTTACCTGGAGCTGTTATCGTCTACTAAAGTTTGCTCCTTTTGCTGATAGTGCTTAGTCATTAATGTTAAAGACTGTTGTGATCTGGGTGATTATCTACATTCAGGTGTGACGCCCAAGCCAGGTGCATTCTTTTGTGAATTTCCCAGGCAATTAGATCTGTGGATTATTGCTGGAGTCGTGTTTTTCCCCACCTTTAGCACTCTGGGAAAATGTGAAGCAGAGGACAGATTCTCCCACTGTGGAGTGGTAGTAAAATGTTAATTGGTAAAAAACAGCATTCATGTGATAGAGTTAGATAGAGAGTGGTTATCAGTGCTTTGTCCACTGCCACCAAATTCCTGCTCATGTGAGTCTTGGTCCTTGTAGGGTATATGAGTTGGTCAGACTTTCGGCCCTTCTGGCATTACCCTATGTGACCAGCACCTGTAGTATTGCACCCTCCCCATGATTGTACATGCCCAGTCCCATAGGTGTGTGTATGTATGAGTGGGTATATATACCTGGGTCTGGGAAGAAGCGATTAAAGGGTGGTATCACCCTGAAAGGAGAGCATAGGAAAGAGCACCAGAGGAGCGAGGCATAGGAGAGAGCAGAGAAGAGCAGAGGAGAGAGCACCAGAGGAGAGAGTACAGCAGAGAGCATGTGAAGAAAATGCCAGAGAAAGAGGCCAGAGAAAGAATGTGAAAGATGCCTGGAGGGCTAGGGGCGGGGGTGGGGGGTGGGGGGCTTGCCTGCCTCCCAGGCTCTTCCCTTTCCCCAGATCATGGCTCTTTTCTGCCTGGTGTGTCTGTGTAACTGCTAAAATAAATCAGTCAACTTACCCACATTGACCTGCCTGCATTGCAATCAGCATCATGAACAGAATGGCTGCAGTAGAGTCCTGTAGGTAAAATAGAATCCTGATTGTGTACTAGGCATGGAGGATTTTGGAGTGGGGGATAGAAACCCTCCTAGGTTTTCACCATCTTATTCAATGAGATTGGTGGTTTCTGGGAAAGGCTAGGACTAGGTGGGTCTAATTAGGCACTCAGGGTTCAGAATCTAAGGAGACACCCCAGATTCCTGCAAGGACTTCTCCTGAGTCCTGGCCTTCTGTACATTATGATTCAGGGATTGCTGAGATTTCTCTGGTGGAGAACTGACCTACTGTGCCCTATGACCATCCTTTTTCTCTGTCTACTCTCCCCCCCACCCCCGCCCCATCCCCTCACCATTGGACTGCATGGTCACTCAGCCTTTTAGGAAGAACTTGTCTTCCAAAATTCAAAGACTCCTTTCTCAGTGGGAATTCCTGTACCAGCTAGCTCTATTTTCTGTTTACTGTTCCCTGAGATGAGGATATAAATAAACTCTGGATATGGGGGTTATAAAAGACTCAGATTTAACCAGTGTCTTTTCAATGCTTTTTGTTTCCCAGGCATTATTCTAGATCCCTTCTGGTACTGTATCTTATCTAATCCCTTCCATATTATTTTATCCACTTCTGTTAAAAGGAACTCTGGCTTTGAAAATGAACTACTTCACCCGGAGGTGAAACGGGGATTCTGAAACTAATGATTTTACAGGTCCTCATTCCTATAGAAAAATTTTTGGAGTTTTTCAACAGAGGAGAAATATTGAAAAACTCTCAGTGGGTCAGGCTATTTGGGACGGATATGAGTTTTTCTTGATTAACTGGTTGGAAAATACTGCTGATAAGTCACTATAATTCTTTGGGTTGCATGGGGTTCGGGGAAAAAGGAGGAGTCTAGAAGTGGATGCTTTGCTGAGAGTTGATTTTGAGGCAAGGGTTCCATGGGTCACACAGTTTACGAACTTGGGTCTGGAGGTGGAGCCATGAATTTCACGTTCTAGTGATAGTGGGCAGCTCTGGGCATCAGGAAAAAATGCTTTGGAAGTATTTGGAGATGTGGTAAGGAACTGGAAAGTTTGTCAGCATGTCAGCAATTCAGTCACTAAAAATATTAAATAAGTTTCTGATATGTGCTGGATATTCTTTGCATTGTAGAGAGTACAGTGATAAACCACGAGGTAAGAGACAGAAGCAGATCATGCCATGGGCTGAGATCATGCTGATATTTAAAGGCTCAGTATAGAAGGAGGAACATGTGAGGAAACCAGGAAGGAATGGCCAGAGAGGGGATTGGAGAAGAAGGAACAGTGATAGGTAGGGCTAAGTGAACAGAATTGTGTCAGAATAAGGGATAATAGATTCAAACCTTTTGGTGGGATCAGGAACCTAAGAAAAGGGGCTATCAAAACACTTACATCCTGACAACTTACAACTTTTCTTCCTTTTTCCTTTCTCAAGAAGCTTAACCTACCATCTCTCATACGGTGATAGGCAAATGATGTACCCAAGAAAAAAGAAGCATGTCCAACTGGGTACACATGCTTGCAGTAACACTAGGCTCTTGCTGCATCCATCTGGGGGGCAAGTCCTGCTGCTTGTGGTAGGCTTTAAAATGAAGCATTTGAAGTGGTTGATGTTCTTATTTGGGGTCAAAACAGACTGAGCACCAGATGTAAATGTTCACATTGCTCTGAACAGAGCAGTGATTTCTTGAGACGAGGTATGTATCTGCCAGTATCAACCATGGTCCCCTGCCAGATCTGGTGGGAGATGAAATGCCAGAGAGCAACCTGCTGCCACAAAGAAAAGCTGGAATGTCAGTAACATCTCCAAGGGTAGGAATTTAGAAAATGTTCCTAGGAAACCCATTCTCCTTTGTGGCATCACAATAATGCCAAGATACCGATCTATTTGCTCCTGAGAAGAATTATAATCACCATTTGTATAAACCTGGAACATTCAGACAGTATGTCCAGGGGTGTTATCTTGTGGATTTCACTTGAGTGTGCCATGTGTGTGGATAGTTCAGAAGAGGAGCTATCAAATCCTTCCACATCAGCTTGCCTCTGTCACTCTGTCTCCTGCCCAAAGCGGAGCTGTAGAACATGGCTGTTTCTGGGGATGGGTGTCCTGTCTTTAAATGACTCACCTCCCAGCAATCTCAGAAATGAAAAATCATGACTCTGAATCATGAGAGCAGGGGAGATTTTCTATTTTCTCCTATATATTTTGGAGTTTTGCAAATTTTCTGTCATAAGCCTGGCTACATTTCTAATTAAAAAAAAAGTTATTTAAAAACTCAGGGGAAGCAAATTTCTGAAATGCACCACCATTAACAAGACTTGCCTCCCAGGGCCAGCCCAGCCAGCAGGATTGACCAGTGCTTTGGTCTCGGCTTCCTGGAGCAGCAGAGCCATTGAATTTTTGAATAAGGGCCATAGAGGTCATTTAGACAACCCCCTTCACATACCAGCCAGGGTACAGAGAACCAGCCAGAAGCAGTGTCCTACTTCTTTAAAATAGATACTTGGAAAGCTTTAATGCCTGTAGAGCAAAGCCAAAGATATCGATCCTTTTAGATGAAGTCAGATGGATTATAAATGTGACACTTTCCCTTTTCAATAGTTAATTTGTAATTCAATAAAATGAGTTTCTTAAAAGTAATGTGGCAAGCAAAAAAGAAAAACAATCTCTCCATGAAAGGTGATCTCAAAATTTCTTTTCCCTGACTTTTTAAAAAATGAAAGCAGTAGGTACTTTTTAAAAATTGGTTCATTGGTCTTGTTTTTCCTTTTTTGGTAAAGTGATATATTTAGTTGAATTTCTCAATTTTCTTCTCTAGAGTAATTTCTGAAACTTAAATAACTAAGAGCAACAATTCATTAGAAAAGTGTTTTTCCCCCCAAAATATTATTCATACATCCCCCCACAACTCTGTGAGTGCCTTAATTTGTTAAGGTGTGGTTTTATGGGATGTTATCCTTCAAGAATGAATCCTTTTATAATATGACTTTCCCTGTGTTAAGAGTATAATTTCAATTCTAAATTTAAAAGCAGGGTAAATAGATGCTAGCATATCAGAACTTCTTGCCTCTCCAAGATAAGGTTCTGTTCCACTACTCAGAAAGATCATGTTAGCAGGATATGATATCCTTGCTTTACCACGTTGTCTTCAAAATGTGCTTGTTCATTGATTTTTAGCATTTCATATTAAAAATATGGGTCAGTCAGGTTTTTATTTCTTTGCAGGTAAATAGCTTGTCATTTCTACCTAAAAATGCATAACTTTTTCTTAGTAGTTTGTACATTTCCAGATTTTGGATGGCCAATGTGATTCTCCCACCCATCCCTGTCATTTTCTTGGAACATGATAAGCTGTTTGTTCGACATTCTCATGTCTAGTTCTCTTTGGAGAAAGATTTTTTAACTACTGACTTTAGTGTGTATATTTAAATTATTTTACTTTTAAGGCTTGGTCTTTATTAGATGTTTTAAAATATTTTTCCACCATTTAAACTTTTGACTGAATTCTAGGAGAACTATTAATATTTGCCCTCCATATTAATGAAAGATTTTCTGCAACATCAGTTATGTTCTTTACTGCCTTCAGTGTAATTTTTATAATCTGTTTTTACTTTTCTAATTTTTCTGAAGTTTTTCCTATTTGACTTGTATCATTTTAAATTCCATTCTACTGGATTTTCACTTCAACTATTTTTCACTCAGAGTTGTTCTTTTTTGCTTCCTGGAGGTCAGGTCATTCTCTATTTAAATGATACTGTCATATCATTTTCCTCAGTTTTCAGAAGTCTGTTCATTCCCTGCATTTTTATGATTTTTTTTTCTATTTTTACTCCTTTCATTTCCCCCCTTGTTTTTAATTTTTATTAATTTTCTTTTGATTTTGTTCTCAGATAGGAAAGACACTTCACTTACTCTTGAGTTTGCGCTCCATTGCTGATCATATCTGTCTCAGAGATCTCAGAGTTCGATTTGATTTCCAGGGTAGTTTTTCAGAAATAAGACAGAAATTTATTTCCATACCTCCTAGCCCTCACATTCTGCAAAGATGGATGCACAAACTGTTCCCAGCTTTTTCTGGGATAGCATGTGCTCCTAAAGCTCTCCATGTCCCTATTCTCCAATGTCCTTTATTTCCCATTTTTTGGGAAGGACACTATCTCTTGTGATAATACTATTTTCTTGCTTCTCCGTATTTTCTTGAAAAATATAAAGGTTTTGGTATAATCTAAAAATTGCTTGCTTGAATTTGAGTTCATGCCTCAGTTCTACTTCTGATCAGCTTTCTGAACTTTCTTTGATTTTTTTCATATCTTTGAGTTTCACTTTTCTAAAATAAAGACAGAAATACTGCTATTACTAAGGAATTTTGTGAGGCTTAAATGAGTTAATAGTTGCAGAGCATTTAGCACAATACTTATAAGTTATAACATTAGCTTCTATCATCATGACTAACTATCCTATTACTGTCTTTTATAGAAGTATAAAGTGAGGTATTGATTGGAATGAAGGGCATGAACAATGCATTAATAGGTTTAAAAACAAGCACTCCCATGATGGGAGGACAACTGTCTCATTTATGATAGACACAGATGTTGAATTCTTGAATCCTGATAATAGTAGGGAAATGTTTTTCTATTAAGCACAGTTCTTAATCACAAAATGGATTTCTAATCTTATTTTAAATAAGTAGATCTCCCTTGAAGATTCTGATAAGAGTTTGATTGCCAAGAACAGTATTCCTCTTATTGTGATACTTTATTTTGGGTCTTCACCGCAATTTTTGTGGGAAGGCTGATAGGGTTGAGTTCTGAGCTATTATTCAATTACAATTTCAAGTCAGAATTTTCCAGATTTTTTCCCAGTTAGTTTTCAATATGAACTAACCAAATTTAACCAGCTAGGTACGTGAAAACACAATATGTTCCATTGGTGAGTTCTTTCATTCCCTATAACTGCTATAAGTAGTTCTGTTTTTACCCAGATTTCTTTTGTTAAATGTGTTCTAAGCCAGGGAAAATGAATCCTTCTATTTTGCTTCATTATCATGTTGATACTCTATCATCCTCATATCATAGCATAATGGAGTTACATGTTTTGCATTCTTATAGACTTTTTAAAAACCACTTCTATGTATTTCCCACAGCATTTTTCAGCATCCAGTATAGAAATAAATTCAATACCTGTGGCAGTGAGGTTTGAATATATTTGAAAAGGATGCTTGAACTCCACTATATAATATAGCAGTCTGGCTAAAACCATTGTTATTCTAAAAAATAAATCTTAGGATGTGGACTATCTAAGTTGTGGAAAGATAGATATATTTTTAGTTACAGTGTTTGAGATAACTTGAATCTGGCTCAGATTTGAAGCTGCTATATTTTCCTGTTGACAGAGAATATTGGGAGAAACTTATTTGGTAGTGATGGAAAGAATAGTGTCCCACTGGGGAGGGGTGGTACTGTCCAACCCAAGTCT
Source organism: Uropsilus gracilis (assembly GCA_004024945.1). NCBI lineage: Eukaryota > Metazoa > Chordata > Mammalia > Eulipotyphla > Talpidae > Uropsilus > Uropsilus gracilis. Next base: position 66,819 of record PVHY01005940.1, on the reverse strand, counting down.
TGTGAAGGCTGTGTCTAATTACCCACTAATAAATTTAGCACCGACATGGCACTTAATTGTGAAATGTTTTCAATTCTCTGAAAAACTCTCCTCAGACGTAGGTTATTGCCATTATCACCCCATTGTTCACAGAGTCTAGTGTAAATCCATGTGTCCCATGGGATTTTGGTTTCTTTAGTAATTCATTTCCATTAATATTTATTGAGGTGACATTTAGTTGCTTGCCCTATGACAAATGGTGAGGTTAGAATGCCTTGTTCTGTGGTTGGGACATCGGGACATTGGGACATGGACATGATGCCTTTCTTTTGACTATAAGAAATACAAGGAAACAAACCAATTAGCCTTTCAAGTGAGTGCTGGGGATGCCAGGAACATGTGGTTAAGTTACATAATGATGAGAAAGTCAAAAGAGGTACTGTCCTGAAGCTGGATGTAGTACAGATTGCAATGGGGGGCTTGGAAGCAAACCTGTCTCTGTCACAGATCCAAGAATGAGGCATTAGGGAGTTTAGAGACCTCACTATGACTGTGGAAATGGAGGATAGCATTTAAAATTGAGAAATATTATGGACAGAACCTTGTGAAGTGGGTGATGAAGGGACTACCCTGTGCTTTCTGGAGCACACCGAAGATGTAGAAACCCAGATGCTCTTACAGCTTATGGCAGAACTCAAGAATATGACAGATAAAAACATTCATTTGATACTTGCTATTATTCCTTTAGCCAAGAGAGCCTTTTCTTGAGGGAGACGACTCATGCTGCAAGCACAGTGCTTAGCAACTGGGAAGAATTGATACCTTGGGGCAGAATTCCCCAGAAGGAGACTGAGATAGTATGAGTGCAAGTCATTTATTTGGGAGGTGGGCCTGCTAACTACAGGTTCGAAGCTAGTAAAGGTGCAACCTCAAGTCAGATATTTCTGAGGATAGCTGAAGAGCCCAGAGTTACCCATTGAAGGACAGAGAAGGTAAATTATTTCTCTACCTTCCTTTCTTTCATGAATAGTGAAAACTATTTCTGGGGTATTAACTGCCTCATTTCTGGCTTGTCCCACTTCTGTCATCAGAATAAGATGCTCAGGTGTGTTGATGTGAATAGCACTGAGAGGTATTGGCATCATCTGTGTCCACTGTGACACACACTGAGGGAATAATGGAGGAGGAACAAGAAAACATGCACAGGGCTCTCACAGCTTCTTGGCTTCTAGAACAACAGGTGCTTTTATTTATTTATTTTTTTTCTATTCAGGTCCATTCATCTAGCCTCTCAAGGTGCCTTCATGTTACTTCTCTGTCCTTGAACATGTTTACAACATCTCCCAATTTAGTCTCATTTGCAAACTTAATTAACAGGCTATTTGCTCCTCTTCTGGATCATTAATGAAGATATTAAATAAGATCAGATCAAACATCAATCCCTGAAGCACCCTTTTTCTTCTTCCTCGCAATGGCCCTTCTTCTTTGCATTTTCTACAACTCGATGATCAGAACTTTTACAGTCAGTTTGGCCTGAGTGACAAAGCCATTTCTTGGTCCTTATCACCAGTCAGAATCAAGATAATCTGAATGTGTTTATCAAAGAACATTTAATGAAACTGTTAAATGCATCACTCTAATCAATCACAAAGTATTAGCTGTATTTCCTATGTCCAGCTAAATTTTTAGTCCTTTCATTTCCTGAGATAAATATTCAAGCAAATGTTAATAAATCCCAGCATTGATATGGTAGAGTTTTATTGTGTGTGTGTGTGTGTGTGTGTGTGTGTGTGTTGGTGGGGGAGGAAATCCCAATTATTTCTGACAGTGTCACTGCCTTTGGATCGACAATTCTGTGAGGAGCATAAAAGCATGCAGCTATATTTTATAGGTGGGACAGTCAAGTCAATTTTCAACTCCTGACTCTATCATTGATCAATTCCAGTCTCCTCATATTTCCATTATACCAAGAGCCTTTCTAATTCTCTCTATGGATATAACCTCCTTCCACTACACTAATAGGTGGTGACCCTTGACCTTGTAATATAGAAGAATAGCTCTTCTGATTTAAATTCATCACATATTTTATACTCATAATGAAGATGAAATTATGAGAATGACAATGCAGTAGGGTATTGTGGTACCTACCATTTGTGTAATTAAAAGAATATGTTTCTCCCTTCCTATATCTTTGCAACTTCCAGGTTCCATTACACATACTGGTTGCTGCTTTCAATATAACCCATTTCATTGTGAAAACATAGAATATATATATATATATATATATATTCCTTGTGTATATAATATATAACATTTATTTATTTAAAAATTTCTGTTTGAAGTTCATATTTCTAGAATTTTCACTCATTTACCCTCTGGTGTCCTATTCAGAAGCCTTCTCATCTCTTTCTCACATTACACAGTTGCTGGCATTCTTCATCTATCTGTCCTCTCAAGAGACTTTTTCCCATAATGTCTTTAGTTCTTGCAACAGGTACTGGTCATATGTGGGTTCAGTCATCCACTAAGTGCTGACCTCTCCTGGACATCCTTCAGTTTGCTAACATGTTCCTTAATAAGGCAGAGACACAGACCTCTTCAACCAGGTGTGCCCTAATCTGTAAATGTGCAGTTGATTTTTAAAACTTTAAAAAATCAATCTAGCAATCAGCTAGAGTTTACATTCTTAAATGCCTCCAATAAATACTTAACTATAAAATACTAAGTAAGACAAGATCTGGAGAGACTTGGGGGATCTAAGAGAGGAGAAATTGCTTCTATTATATCTTCCTTTCTGAAGGTTTCATAAGGGGAAGTGTGATTTAAAAATAGTGTGCAGAGACATATAAAATAATGGGAGGTATTATTGACACCTTAGCATCAATCAGTAATGGACCCAGACTCCACTGGTTGTTTTGTATTTCTTCCTGCCATGAATCTATGGTGGAAAGTAAGTCCATTTCACTTCAGAATATTGTAAATGAAGCAAAAGAAGTGGATTATTTTCATTATTTTCATCATGAGATTGTGAACTGGTCTAGCTGCTTTTTCATGAAACTGTTTTTTTACTTCAAAGAATGACTGGCAGAAAAACTGGAGTGATTCAGATTTGTGTATTTGGCAGACACTTTCTCAAAAATGAAAAAAAAAAAAGAACCTGTCACTTCAAGGGAAACAACTGACAGTATTTCTTTTTATGATAAAATTTGAGCTTTCAAGTGAAAATTAGAAGTTTGGAAAACTTTAAACCAGCACCATGAACTTGACAGCTACACAATACTTAAAGACTTGTGGTGAGATTAGTGGTGATATTAACAAATGCAATTTTTTTTATATTGTATGATTAAATGTGTCAATATTTAGAAGATCTGTAAAAGTCAGGGAACCAATATTTTCCAAATGATAGTATAAATCCATGCATGGATCTTGATACATATGCAATTTATAGATTTATTTTTATGTGATGCTATTTATTTTAATGTGATAAGTTATAAATATTTGACAAATGTGACTTTACATTCCATAGCAACTGATTTTTATGAGATTGCTTTCTAGAAAAATTTTGTTGAGGTCACATTAGTTGGCAATATTATATAGGATTCAGAGTTCTAGATATATGTGACCACATCACACTCACCAGCAAACTACCTAGAATCCTCCACCATGTTCCTTTAGCCACCCCCCCCCCCACCCCGTATCCTTTGATTTTTTCCCTTCCCTCTGTTAACCTCAATTCTAGCATCAGATTTCTAGGGTTTGTTTTGATTAGATTTGTCTGTTTCTTTGTTTTGATTCTCTATATTCCATATGTGAGTGTTATCATCCAGCATTTGTTATTCTCCTTCTATTTTACTTAACATTATGGCCTCCAGTTCCATCCAAGTTGTCATAAATGGTAAGAGTTCATCTCATAGGTGAGTAGTATTCCACTGTCTGTATACCATATTTTCTTAATCCACTCACCTGTCTTTGGGCACTTAGCTTGCTTCCATGCTTGGCTATTACAAATAGTGCTACAATAAAAACAGGAATGCATATATTCCTGTGAACTAGAGTTTTTCATTCTTTGTATAGATGCCAAGAAGTGAAATTGCTGGATTGTATGATTGATCTATTTAATATTTTGAGAAATTTCCATACTCTTTTCCATAGGAACCAGATTAGTCTACATTCCATTCTCACCAAGAGTGTATGCACTCCACTTTTGCAAAAGTGTATGCACAAGAATGCACTCCTTGATAATAATTGTTTCCGGTTTTTTTTTTTATTTTTTTATCAGCTATCTCACAGGTATGGCATGCTATCTCATTGTATTTTGATTGATTTGCATTTCCCTGGTGATAAGTGATGATGAATAATTTTTTGATGTGTCTGTTGGCCACTTGTATGCCTTCATTGGAGAAGTGCCTGTTTAGCTCCTTTGCCCATTTTTAATATTTTTTGTTATAGCTGAGTTATTTGAGTTTGTAGATCTTAGATATTTGCCCCCTGTCAAATATGCCCCTTGAAAATATGTGCAAATATTTTCTCCCATTCAGCAGGGTGTCTTGTTTTAATGATAGTTTGTTTCTCTGTGCAGAAGCTTTTTTAATTTGATGTCATCCCAATCGTTTATTTTTGATTTTATGAAACTGCTCTTGTTGGGTGTTGTACAGTGTCAAAGAAGAAAATCAAGAAAATCTGAGCAGACTATGAAGATTTCTTCTTCATTTTCCAACTGTAGAGCTGAGTGAGGCCAAATATTCTAAATTTACCTCAATCAATAAATCAATACAATGTATCTTAACAATTTAAATTCAGAAGCAAATATGATAACTCAATTATTTTCCTTTAAGAACCTGGGGGGGGGGGTGGTGGGACAGGGTAGGAACAGTCAGAGGGGGGTTCAGCCCCAGAGATAACAGAGATGTGAAATTCATATATAAAGAAATTATTTTAAAAAATAATAAGATGAGATTTCAAAAAGAAGTGAAATAATATTACTTTATTACTATTTCTGTTTTGCTTTGAATTTTTACAAAGACTGTTACTCATGTTAACATGTAAAAGAATGATGGTTTTAAAATGCATTAAGGAAAAATATTGCATAATTTGTGCTAATTTCAAATGTAATATGAATTAATAGGTATAACTCACACAAATAAAAGCTCATTGGCATCCTGAAAAGTGTTTTAAGTGTCAAGGGGTCATGGGATTGACAAATTTGAGAACAATTAAATGCTAATAAGAGCCAGCAATGATAGGATAACCAAATAGGTGAAGGGAGTAAATGAATTGGGAATGTTGTGTTTGAAAGAGTCAAAAGTGCAGATGAATAGAGAATGCATGGGCATCAAAGTAAAGGTAGGGATAGAGTGATGATTTGTTTCCAAAGAGCGCTTTCAGAGGATGGAAGAAACTCAGGATAAAGTTCATAAAAGAGACCAAAAAATACAAAACAGAATGAATTAAAAGACCTTCTGTGATAGGATTCAGAAAAAGTTACATTGAGATTTACAAATGAGAATAGTAGTACATTGTTAAACTGTTAATGATTATATAGTAAAATGGAGATCGGAATGATAGAGATGGAATAAAATTATGTCAGTGAAAATTACTTTTGGACTACTGAATAGTTATTTGCTAATAATAATAATTCTCATTTATTGGGTACAATCTATGTGCAAGGTAATCTACTGGGTACTTTATTGCTTTATTTTATAACCTCTTTATTTACAGGTCTTCAATTCTTACTCAGCTTTACTGATGTGTAATTGACAAATAAAATTGTGATATGTATTTATAGTGAGCAACATGAACTGTTGATATACTTATATATTGAGAAATAATTACCACAATCAAATTAGTTAATTTCTATCATATCACCACACATATTGTGACATTGTGACTTGTAAGAAATATATATTTTGAGTACATATTTCTCATACTTGTTTGGTCTTCATTTATAATTCTTGGTTCAGAATTCCCCTGAAAGCTTTGGAATTTCCTGTGTTGAGTGAGAGAAAGTCTTTTGTTATAGGAGTAAGGTAATTTTTGGAGAAACACCTGATAATACCAGGGGCTAGTTGCCAGTGTAACCAACCACAAGATTAGGGAATTGAAACTTTCAATCCCACCCCATGTTTATTTCCTAGAATGGGAGAAAGTCTAGAGGCGGGGTTCAATTATCTGTGGACTACAGTTTAGTCATTATTCTTATGCAATAAACTCTCATCAAAGCCAATGTGGAAACTTTCTGAAGGAAAGATTAATAAATCATATGGACATCTCAGTAGATGAAGACAAAACATTTGACAAAATTTAACATTCTTTTCTTGAAAAACAAAACAAAACAAAAAACAACCAACCCTCAAAAAAAGTTAGGTATATACCTCAATAAAGATTATGTATGATGAGTTCACAGATAACATCATATTCAATGGTAAAAGCTTAAAACTTCCCCTCTCAGATCAGAAACTAGACAAAGGTGATTGCTATTGCCAGTTCTATTTAATGTAGTATTGGAATTTGCAGGCAGAGCAATTAGGCAAGAAAGCAAAATAAGAGGCATACAAATTGGAAAGAAGATAACTTTCTACAGAGAAAATTGTTAAAGATCCCATTAAAAATAAAACCCAGTTAGAACTGGTAAATAAGTTCAGAAAACTTAAAGGATACAAAATAACATCCAAAACCAGGTGAGATTCTGTACACTGGCAATGAAGTACATGAAAGAAAAATTAAGAAAATGATACCCACTTAGAATAGCATGAAAAACAATGAAATACTAAGGAATAAATTTAACTAAAGAAAGACCTATATATGGAAAATTATAAAGCATTGACAGAAGAAACTGATGAAGACACAATATAGAAAGACATCCCACATTCATGGATTAGAATAATTAGCATTGTTAAAATGTCTATGTTATTCAAAGCAATCTATAGATTCAATCTAAATCCCAATGGTATTTTTCAGAGAAATAGAAAACAATCTTAAAATTCGTATGGAATTGCAAATCATCTCAAGCAGCTAAAGTAATCTTGAAAAAGAAGAGCAAAGTCAGAGACATACAATTTCCTGGTATCAGAATATATCACAAAGGTATAGTAATCAAAACAGTATGGCATTGACCTAAAATGACACATAGATTAATGAAATAGAACTGAGTTGAGAAATAAGGTAATAAACAGCCAACTGCTTTTCAACAAAGGTGCTAGGGATACAGAGGAGGGAAATAAATTTTGTTAGGAAACCAAATATTCAAAATTGGATTTTTATCTTATATCAAGTACAACAATGAATTCAAAATAGATTAAAGGCATGAATATAAAACATCAAACTATAACATCTTGAAATTATTTTAATATATGTACTATTGTAAATTTTAGCAAGTTCAGTCAAGAAATATGAAAGCCAAATATATAGTCTAAACTTAGTCTTAGATATGGCTTTAGCTTTGGGTTGCAGAAAAATGTAAACATTTTGCAAAAAACTATTTTATTTTAGGTGTTCTTCCTAATCTTTTTGTAACATTGTTTTTCAAGTCTGTCAAACAATGACAAAGACTTGATTAAATCCATGTATATCATCAGTGAGAATCATTTTCTGTAGCAAATTTTACTTAGACATAGTCAATGGCCTCCACTTGAATTTATGTCTGACGATTTGACCTATATGTCTGTTCTCCAAGCTCGCAGTCTTCTTTTTCCTTGACCTATTTTAAATGAAGCTTCTCTATCTAAGGGATGGCCATACCTGACAATATTGTAATTAACCCTTTCTGATATGTTCTATATTTGGAATCTGGCCTTTTGACCTTAAATTGGGGGGCATATTCCTTTTAATATTTTCCTTTGAGCATATGAAGTCTTTGTAAATATTTATCTATGGTACACAGATCTATGAAACTCCTGATTTGCCCCCTGCTCCTCTCCTCATTCCTATAATTTCTTTGATCATCATTGTTGCAATCTCATTTTTCTCAAAATAGTATAAAGAAATCTATTTTCAAGGAGAGATTGACTTCATTTTCCCATCAATGAAACACGGAAAACAAATTTGTCACCTGGGTGATCAGTAGTAGGGAGGTTGGGCATACCTGGTAATTCAGGACATTCAGGACCTCAGTCGAAAACACTCACCTGTTCCACTACAATTTTTTTAAACCACATACTTGGAACTTCACAAACATTGCATTGTTTAATTCTTATAAAGGTCCTATTTTAATTTTCCAACTGGAGGAACGAACCCACAGAGAAGTTAACAAACTCCAGAAGTTCAAATTGAACTGGTGCAGAACTAAGAATTGAACTTAGAAACTTAACTCACATTTTCCACTTTCTCACTGGAAATTTTAATACAGAATTGAGTCTCATGTTATGTCAGATTTAGGTAAAACTGGACTAATTTTAGACCTGTGAATTTTTCTGTTGTGAGTTTGATATTACAAGTAAGAACACAAGAATCTGCTAATTGAAGAAAATGAAACCTATATTAAACAGAAACATCCCAAAAGTTTTTCTCCTATAACAATTATTATTGCATTTAAATGTTCTATTGAGTACCAAGAAAATGTCAAGGAGTCATGATATACAGCATTGGAGTTTTTACATAATTTTCTTTATCTTTAAAAAGAGAAGTTGCAACAGAATAATTCAAATTCCTCCTCATATTTTAGCCTTCTATAAAGTATTTCATCTCTATTTTCCTGGCCACAATTAAGTCATCACCTACTCACTGATAACTCTGCTCAACCATCACTGTGGACTCCTTTTGAGAGTATGTCCACATGCGTCAATGAAAGAACCTATTTGCTTAAGTCAGAAGGAGAAAGGTAAATACCGCATGGTTTCACTTACATGTGGAATATAGGGAAACCAAACAAAAGGTCAGACAAAGTCAAACCTTGAAAGCTGACTATAGAGCTGAGACACCTGAAAGAAAAGTGGGGAGGGAGAGAAGAGAGATGAAAATAGGAAGCAGATGAGTTCATTGATCCACAACTTAAGGCTACCAGAAGTAGGCTGTGGTGGGATTAGAACAAAGGGCAGAACAGGGTCTAATGGAGGACTACTGGGGCTGTTTTTGTGGGTGTGGTGAAATAACATGCAATTGCAGAGATGTAAACCCATTCACCTAAGGCTATATTGTGACATAAATCAACACTACTTCAATACAAGTAGAAATAAATAAATAAATGAAACATTAAAAACATTTATTTGGAGTCATATAGAACCTGTGATTTTGACAATATTTTGTTTGTTCAGTAGTATGTTTCTAAGATCTTTCATGTTAGGCATAACTATGTTTTATTTGCATTACAGAATACTTTTGCTTATTGTTTTGTTTTGGTACATTAACATAAATTTATAGTGTTTTCCTGAGTTGCCAATGTAATAGCAAATATATTTTCCCAATTTCTGACTTATTTTTATTATTTTCCTTGATGAATATTTTAATTGAAGTGTTAAAAATTTCTATTTTCTATCCTAATGTTTTTACCCCCAGCTTGTTTCATGTAAGAGATATCTATGAATGTTTGAGATCATAAAATTATTTTCCTAGATACTGCTTTAAAATCTTGAAAGCTTTGCTTTTCACTTTAAACTCTTATTTTAAACCAATTATCTGAGTAATTATTTGTGTAATGTAAGAAGAAGGAATAACTATCTTTTTTTAAAAATTAAAAAGGGCAAAATTTTAAATGTTTTTGATTTTAATGTAAATGATATAATCCACTTATATTGGATTGTAAGTAAAATCAAGCAGAAAACCTTCATTTTTCAAAAACATGGCACATGGTATGGCAAAAAAACTTGTCCTAAGTAAAAAAAAAAAGAAAAAGAGAGAAAAACAACCCTCAACCCCACATACCCAAATCTTCTTTAAGACACACATGGAATCTCTTAAATTACATTTGTATCAAATTAACTTGGGTGGTCTGAGCATCATCAAGCATGCAGAAAGGGTTCCCATAAAAAGCTAATTTAAGAAAGTCGTTAGGGCATTGACAATAGAAGCAACCTGTTCCCTTATTGTCAATGTGTTTTCTTTTAGGGAAACTTGCTCTTTCCTGCCCATGCTGAAAATATCTACAGCTCTGGAAGAGCTCAGCCTTAACATCTTCATGGGTGGCTCCAAATGGCTGCCATTTTTACCATGTGCAGAGTGATAGTTTCTCTTATGCCTTTTCAAATAGTATAATTACTAAAATACTGTTGGGTACACTCATATGCGTGCATTTACGTCAAGAAGCATTCAAAAGTTATCCACTCCTTTTTGTAGTCACATTGTATTTGAGCAACTCAGTTATTCATTAGAAAATGAATAATCTAGAGACTTTTACGCATTGCCTTTCTCTCTAAATTGACTAAGGGATGGAGTTGATTAAGAAGATATAAGCAGAGGGGCACTGTGAACACTGCCCTGCTGTTAGGGGAGGAGGGGAGGTGAAGGTAGGTCAGGGAAACGGGGCTGCTGTAGTGTTTGTGTTGTAAGACAATCACCACTCAAGCAGGTGGAACCCCCCTATTTCTCCTCCAGTAAGGCTAATGATGCTGATCTCAGCTAGAACTTAGATAAGCCTTATTAAAACAAAACAAAACAAATCCATAAACTATAGTTCTTTTCTTCTCAGGATATACTTCAAAGGCCTTGTGAACTGGATTGGTCTGTAGTTGCAAAGAACAGATGCTCAATTCCATCTAGTTCATTTCTAAATTGTCCATCCAGATAAAGAATTGGACTGTATAACATTTTATTCATTTATCCAGTAGATGTCTATGAAATACCATGGCAACATTGAATTGTGAATACTGTGCAGGTGCTAGAAATCCCATCAAACTGAATTCCTGTTAGTGTTGACTATTTGCAATGTGTATATGCTACTTCAAAGATCTATAATATGGAAGAGAATTCTTTGCTTATTAATATTTAAATACATTCAAAAATTCCTTTGTGCAGACCACTGTTGCAGGTTTTTTACTTCCATTAGACTCATTTAAGCTCACGATCTCATGGGATAAAATGAATTCATTATTGCCCCCATTTTACAGATGAGAAAACTGAGACAGAGAAATTAAGTGACTTGGCCATGATCACTTCTAAGTGGCAGGACTGGGGTTTGAAAGGAAGTAGTTGGTCTCTAGTATCACTGTTTTTGACTCATGAGGGCTTTTGTTTATAAATGAAGTCCCCCATTACTTGTTTTAAGATGGATGAATATGACCTTGATGCTATCCTGATTATTGGGTGCTTCTCAGAATGAGAGCTCATGTTGACCTTGGTTCTCTGACTGGCTTCTTGGAGTGAGGGAGCTCACTTTCAGCTCTGCATGTGCTCTGTCTTCTTTAGGGGGCATGCATCAGAAGTACTTGGGGACTAGCTAAAATGCTTCTGACTGTATGCAGGCATGAGGCCTGGGGAGCAGCATCTATGGGGAGCAGTCCCTCATGGCTGCTATGGGGGACCCACGGCCACATTGGAGACACTGACAGCATTTTAAAGTCTGTCTTACCACTATCTTTTAATGATACTGAGGGGCCACCTTATAGTGTACAGACAAGTTGCCTTATGGGTCCAAAGAATTAAATTATATTCTTTGTTTTTCCTCATTCACTTAACCCTTCCAACCTTAAGTGTTTTCATGTGCAAAATGGGAAAATAATACTCCTTTTGCCTATCTCCACAGAGTGTTATGACAGCACTTTGAATACTCTAAGGTGCTATACAAATATAAGACATTAGTATTCATTGTTGTTTTTCCTGCTTATCACAAGTACTGTCAACTTCACATATGCACTGTTAATAGCCCGTTTTCAAATTGTGTTGACATTTTAGGTGCTTCTTAATGGACTTCAGTGTATTTCATTTGGAGGCTCTGTGTGGCTCTGTCCGGATGACTCTGGGAGTAGCAAAGCAAGGGGAGGGGGACGGTGAAAGGATGCAGAGGAAAGAAGTTGGAAGCTGCTGAATTCAGTGGGCAGTCCAGGGTTGGATATATTAAGAGTTAAGACCCAGGAACAGGGGTCAGGAAGAGTAGGAATTAGTTTACGGAGGCTTTTAGACTGAAGCCTTGGCAGCACCAGCGCTTCCCAGACTATAATAGAGTATGAGACTGAATGAAGGAGGGACACTGAAGTTTCTGAAAGGCTGGGGCTTCTGTTGCTCACTGCCTATCCTGGATCCCTCTTGGTGTTGGGCTGTGATGGGCTTGTGCAGGCATCATGGAGGAGAGCAGGTGGTTTGGGGCAGTAAGGATGTCTGCGAAGGGACTGCTTTTGGCTCTCGCACTTTAATTTTAATCTCTTTGGAAGTAAATCACTGGCACATTGATTATAAAACTGCCATTTGATTATTTTTAAATATCAGCAAGCTAAACCAATGTTGTGTAAGTAGCATTATTGGAAGCCCTCTAGTGAAAGGATAAGAATGATCAAATCAAGTTTATACTTATAATAGTGAAACTTGAAGTGAATATATTCTTCGCAATTGCTGTGGAATATTTGGAAAACTTTAGAACACCTTTGTTCAGTTTTGGGGTTCAGAAATAGCTGAATTCCTGCCCCTTGAAAGGGTCCTGGATTTGTAATAGGGTCACTCCTATGTTCAATGCAGCACTACTTAGAATAGCCCAGTATGGAAACAACCTATATAATCAAGGACAGATGAGTAGAGTAAGAAGATGTGGTACATATATGTCATGGAATGCTACTCAGGCATGAAAAAGAGGAATTTTGCTGTTTTGCAACATAGATGGGACTAGACAGGATGATGCTCATTGAAATAAGTTAGAAAGAGAAAAATGGACACTGGACAGTTTTGCTCATATGTGAAATGTAGAGAAACAAAACAAAGAGACAGGAAAAAATATCCAATCAAAACATTAGAATCTGACAATAGAATTGAGGCTTATAGAGGGTGATGGGGTGGGAGGAAGGGGTTCAGTGGACTAGGGAGAGGACAATGCATGCCTTGGTGGTGGGTGTAGCATGGTAACATACATCTGAAGGTGTGAACTTCTGAATCTTATCAATAGTATAGACCATGTTACCTCAATTAAAAGATATGTAAATAACTTTCTCAATCTTCCTTAAAGAAACAAAAACAATTCAAGGTTGGATTTGTATATGATTGTGTGCTTGACAAATGAGAGGTTTTCCAGTTGTTTTTGGGGTTATCAGTACTCAGAGGAAGGAACTTCTAGAGTTGAGCTTCATCTGAGATAGTATACTCATAGCCTTCGGTTTTTAATCTGGCTTGAAAAAATAATAGTAAAGAGCAGGAGAAATGCCTGTCAGCCTGTCAGTCTTGCACCCTAGACCCAGAATCCTGTACTGAGCATATCCTGCCTGCAAGGAGAGGACTTGGTCCATGGTGGCCATGTAGCAAATCTGTAGACTTGGAGAACTATGAGGAAATGACTATTAAGCTTCTCTTTCTGCTTCTTACTGGAAACAAAGGTCCATCATTGAGCCCTGTGGTCAACGGGGGTGGCAAGAGAAAAATTGGGAACATTTTTGAATCCCCAAGTTGTTAAATTTGTTTATATAATTTAAGTAAAAATAATGTGATTGTCTTACATATCTGCTTCCAGATGAACTCTCTGATATCTTTTTTTGCAAAGTACCCCCTGAAGCCCCACTAGAGCTCCTCTATTTGTAGGGGGTAACTAAAGGGAATGTATCGTCATAGAGCAGCAGAACCAACTGGAGTTGAAACTGAGAGAGAAGTGCATTTCCTCCTTGCACCTCTTCTGTGACTTTCCTGTAGCTGGCCAGCCTCTCCCTCGCAAACCCCTGCAGCCCCCCAGAGTCCCTGGCCTTCCCTTTCTTCAAGGGGACCCACTACCTAATCACCAATCCCTTTCTCAGTTTCCCTTCCTTCAGATTGCAGTAATCAGCTGAATGTCTCTAGGGCCAAGGCCATAAAAAATTCATAAGAACAAATATCTGGTAACAGTTGAATGTTTGGTCTCTTTCCAGAAGAACTTGTTCTTAGAAATAAGATACTTGGGCAACCAAATGAATGCATCTCTAGAGGTGGTATTTCAGCCATTGCAACTGGTATGTGTGCATGTGTGTGTGTGCGTGTGTGTGTGTGTGTGTGTGATGGCAGTGCTGAGGGTTGGTGGAGAGGGGAAGAGAGCTTCTCCTAGAGTCGGTGTATGAAGTTTACATTAATTTTGTTATTTATTCAATGACTTGATTCATTTTTGCATGTTGTGTACATTCTTTCAATGGTATTTCCTTAAGAGATCACAATTATGCTTCCTTTTGCTATACATAAAGCTGGAGTTAAGTGATGCTACTGGGTCAAAAGTTTTGTACAGGATGCCTTTTCATTTCAGTGCAATAATCAGTCATTTAAGTCAATAATAGATACGCTTTCCTTCTTACAGAGATTCTTTTGTGTTATAATCTAAGCAAACAGAGCCCAAGAAGGCAGTGATTCACTCATGAACTGCTGAGTTCCCAGCCCAACCCCTATGTTAAGGAAGAACTTAGCTACTTAAATATTCATCTTCTTTTGATGATGAAAATGATTTTTGAGTCAAAATAGTTCAGGTGAAAGAGATTAGTATTATTTTGTATGTGTGCATGACCTGTCTTGTTTTTCATGGCAAATAGCTCAGAGTTCCTCATCTGTTGGGAAGCCAATCTGTTATGGTACTTAAAACATATGTTTCTATTTATTTCATTACATTTGCTTACTTGGAACACTGGGTAAAATCAGTAGAATTTAGAAGTGATTTTAGAGCTGTATGGTGACAAGCTTTATGATTCATGTAAAAATACCATGTTTGTCAAAGGATAACTCCAAGGGGTCCCACATGGAATTATGTACTTAGTTAACCACTTTGTTCCTTCAGTGATGGGTATTGATTCCAGGGCCTGCCTGATATTAGTCTTCCATAGGGCAGGGAGGTTTATCAATCCCAGCCCTTCTAGCCAAGTGTGAATCTCTAAAATGAAGGCATAGGTTCAGCATTAAGACAAATAAGACAACAAAATTATAAAAAAAGTAAAACATGAATGCTTTTTAATGATTTTTAATAATTTAAGGGGAAGCTGGTATAGTTCTTATAAACAAAAATATAATGACATTTCAGTTTTGAAACAGCCACACTTTTCCATTATTTTTATCATTTCCCAAGATTTGAGACAGGCTTCGAAACAGAATATTTCTTTACATGCTGAAACCTCTGGTAATTTTCTTTTGAAAACTTCATTCAATTGAATATTAAAATGTGAAAGAATGGGATAGAGTCTATAGGCCCAAGAATTACAGAGCTAAGGAGAGAGAGAAAGATGCCATTCTAGAATTCAATAGTCTAAACTCCAGTCAATTAAATTAATATTAAAGTGGGAGAAATGAAAACTAGATTGCTTATACTCTTTCATCTGGTCAAATTCCTCCCAGAATTCCCATTCCTATGAATATTTAGCATTCCTGGACTCAGGAATCAATCTGATTTTTTACCTTGAGGAAACACATACCATATATGTCTTGAAAAACACAAATGCAAATTCAATGAGACCCCCTAATATTGAACCACCTATATTGAATCCCTGTGTACAGCAATCAAATTGGAAATCCAGGTCTATTACACGCACATGTGATATTTCTAGAGTATATCAAATTCCATCCTCTATCAAATTTTTTCCTTGGGTTCCCAGAAATTTAATATAAGCAAGTTTCACTCTATTTGAAAAGGACATGATGCAATATAATGTGTTTTTCAATGAATAGAATTCTTGGTAATTCAATTTATGTTCAGAACTTCTTAAAGGCAACTCACTTCCTAGAGGCCTCACATCAGAGTTTAGTTCTGGGAACTGGATTGGGGTAACATTCCTTTTGGCATGAAAGAGAAAGGAAAATCATGGGGAATTTTTGTAAATTATATGAAGAGTTTTAAAAAATAACAATGGCAAATCCCAGTCGTATAGAGAGAGGAGGTATATTTGGGAGCCCTTAAAGTTCTCAGTTCAGGTCTATAACATTAAGCTGTACAGGGAGCTTTTCAATAGTGGGAACTTTATTCCTCCGATGAGCCCACACACAGTGAATGCTTAGGAAGAGTTGGCTGAATTAGTAAGTGAACTAGTGATTGGGCCAATGTCATAAGCATAAAGGAAAGGAACTGCTTTTATGAGGTCAGGTTGTATTTTCATCTATATCTAAAATTCAGAGCTTATTTCAATCATCCAAAATTGTGAGTATCTGTTACTTTGCATTTTCTGTCAATATTTCTTTTGAATTTTTTTAAGCTAACTAATCTCTGATTCTAGCTGGTTCTCATTTTATACACACATCCATATATCATGCAACTCTGATTATGGTTATTGTTAAATAAAATATACTGTTATAGCCTATGTTCAGCATCTCCTGAGTAGTAAACCAGGCCCGTTAAAAATGATATGCACTCATTAAAGAAATTCCATTTAAAATCTTGGAAAGCCTACATTAAAAATACATTCTCGTATTGCTCTGTCAATCTTTCCTGCACCTGTTAGCATGTTTAGAAAATGGCTTTTTATAATTCACTCATCTTATTGCAAGTGGAAAAAGATTCACAAAAGTAATTTCAATTATTCAAATTGTTTTGTAAAACATAAAATTAAGAACATATCCTATAATAAGCACTAATAAACTTAGCAACTAGATATAAATAAAATATAGGTTTTTAAAGTATTCTAATATGATAGGAAGGAGTTATAGGCTTATATGATTAGCCTTGCTGAATGAAAACAGTTTCTGAGAGAGTTTTAACTATGTTTAGTGCTTGAAAGCTCGATGCTGTCTTAAATATATTGCTAAGAAAGGTAGGGCTCCTATCATTGCACTTCTTGTTTTTTAACTCCCCAATGCATGATAAACCTATGAACTCTATTAGCAGTAATCGATATGCATGCAAGCATGTAGAGGTCTTTCCTTGACCTGTTCACTGCCTCAAACAAGAAGCCAAAATGAGAATGACGCCAAGTCCCATGCAAGTAATCAGGTACGCCATTTTTCATTTGAGAAGAAGTCCTCTTCAATAATAGAAATGCTGAGAGAGGTTATTACAATAATAAATGAGTTGGCAGGGTGATTTATGTTTGAAACCAAGATAACTTCTGATGGAATCCTCTTTAATTCCTTATAAATCTTGAGATTAGTGGACAGAGTCTGATTCTGGAGCCCGGTCAGTTGAATAACCCACAATATTTTGAAATCACTTGGTTCATTTCTTGTGGACCTAACAGCTGTTTTCGGTAGTCTTCCCAGCAGGTATCTGTTTGGGGATTAGTAATGCTTCACATGGTCGTACATCATAAGAAATGGATGTGTAATTACATTAACTATGCTTCATCTTTCTGGATTCACTTATCTCAAATCACTGATATTGGAGTCATTCAGTAATAATTCTCCGTAAACTGGTTTACTTTAGCAGTATCATCATCTTCTATGCTGAGGTTTTAACTCTTCAAATATACTTCTGAAAGCTCCCTCCCTAGGTCTGTCTTTGAGTATGTTTGTCCAAATCTGGTGTTTCTGAATGAGAGTATTCTTCCTGAGTCTGCCTCAAACTGACCTGCTATGAGCACCTCGAGGGTCCAGATAAAATTCTGAGGAGAATTTAGACTATGGAAATGGTCTGCCTAAGATTATGGACTCTCCAGCTGCTTCAGGCCACTGTGGGCCTTCAGCATGGGTTCCCCCCCTGGAAGTGACTAAGAAAGAGTTAGAAAATACTCCTGATTACAAAGAATACCATCATCCCTGCCTGTGTGGTTTTGTCATTTTTCCCTCCCTAGGACTATATGGTTGCCAAAACACAAATACATTCTAGGCTTAGCTCAGAAAACCCACCCAAGCTGGGTGTGGTAGTGCGCACCTGTAATCCAAGCGCTGGGAGGCAAGACGCCTAGGATCGCTTGAGTTTGTAAGTTTGAGACTACCCCAGGCAACATAGCGAGACCTTGTCTTGAAAAGGCACCCAGGTGCGGTGGCGGGCATCTGTAATCCCAGCTACCTGGGAGGCTGAGGGTGGGGATTGCTGGAGTCCTTGGGACTACCCCGGACAACATAGTAAGACCTAGTCTCAAAAAAAAAAAAAAGGAAAGAAAATACACCCAGTTCTCCCCCAAGAGAAATTTCTCAATGCTTGTACCCATTTTGTTGTGTTCTGTAACCCTTTTAATATCCTTTATAAAATATTAGTGGTTGTAGACTTCAAAATTTCAAGCTACTGAAAATTATAAATTCCTTTGGATAAACTTTCAAGACTATCCCTACCAGGGATAGACACTGTGATCATATTTTACTTTCAAGTTGTAAAAGTCATCTACTACACTGTCTTGCACATGTATATTAGCAGAACTTTGTATTGTAAATAATGTGTACCGCCAGTTTATATGTATATGTACACATGCTTGGGTTGTTGTAAAACCTGAGAAATGAGTAGTATTATATTTTTTCTGCACATTAGATGATTAGCTTATCTTAATGATCTTGTTGAGTTGGTATTATAATTTTTATTTCACAGACTGAAATGAAAATGGAAAGAGATGAGATTATTTCTCTTGAACTTAAAAGGAAATTAGTGTAACAATCAATCCTCAGTGCAATGATTTTCTCAATTCCCACCTAATCCTTTAAGCATTATTTCAAGTCGTCTTTTTATTAAATATGAGAAAAAGGATGATTTGTCCTTAAGATTGGTTTAGATTTAATAATTCATTTTTTGGTAATGCCTACTTACGTAAAGCAACTTATCCCATCAGTTCTCCTATGTTGAGTAATCTTCAGCTCAATTTGTAGATTGCTATTATAATTTGCTAGTATTGTCATATTTCTATAAACCATCACAAAGTGCAAAATCTTATTACATCTAAATTTTATGATGTACAGGGGAAATGGTCAGAAACATTCATAGGAGATACTAGAGGCATACTTAAAAAATTATATTATTAACTAAACTGAAAGACTTCTCTTAATAGAGTCACATAAATCTGAATGGATTAGAGTTTTTGTTGTGAGAAAGGCTAGTTCTTTTAAGACTGTCTCCATAATTGAATGCTTTTACCAATTATGCTCAAATATTGTGTGAAAGGAAAAGATTTTCCACCACTATTTCTGGTTACATGGAGAAAATATTTCACTGTGGTGAGAGTCAGAATAGCAAAAATATTCAATGTAAGCTGGCTAATGCTTCTTTTTAAATTAGAGAGGAAATATTACAAAGCCCGCTTTCTTAGATATGGAAAATAATACCATTCTTTAGAGAAAAAATGAATTTGTTGTTAAGCAGATCAACATCTGAGTTTTCTGGAAAATTATATAACCTAAAGGAGCTAGTTGAAGCTTCAGCAGCATTTGCTAGAAACTAGAACATAGTCAAACGTGGTTAAGTGGGGGAAATTAGAGGAAACAGAGGAGAAAGCCCGTAGTAGACAGAATTCAGTCCTGGTGAATTAGATATGATGGTAACCAGATCTTTTTATTCAGTAATCAACATGATACCAAATATCTTCAGTGTATAATTACTTACAGGAGAATGCTCTTTTTGCTAGCAGTAATATGAGGTAAAAATAAGGAAATATTCTTCACTATTGGAAACAGAGTAAAATTTAACCCAGTTATGTAAAACAACAACAACAAGCAAAACCAGCATCTTTGATTAATGGAATGTTTCCAATAAAAGAGCTCCTACTATTAAAATCACTGACAATTGCTCACTCATATTTACATATTTACTCACATCCTTACCATCTATAAATTAAAAGATGTTACATTGGTTTCTGGGGCTGGTATAAGAAAGTATCACACACCACGTGGCTTATGACAACAGGATATTATTGTCTCACAATGGGGGTGGCCAGGAAGAAACATGAAATCAGGCACTAGCAGGACCAGACAGCTCTGAAGGCAGTAGGGATGGATCTGATTCTGCCTCTCTCTTAACTTCTGGCAGCAGGAGGCATTCCTTGACCTGTAGATGTATCAGTCTAGTCATGTAACTCTCTCCTCTTGTGTGTCTTTACACTGTTTTCTCTCTGTGTATGTCTGTCTCTGTGTCCAAAGGTCTCCTTTTTACAAAGACACCCTACTGACCTCACCTTACTTTTGCTATATTTGTTGAGACTATTTCCAAATCAGGTCACGCTGAAGGATGGAGGTATTATAGCCTGAAAGTTGTATTTTCCCAATATTCGTATGTTGAAACTCAGACCTCCACACAGTGATGTTAGGGTAATTAGGTCATGAGGGTGGGGCCCCCAGGAATTGGAATAGTGACCATAAAGATCACAGAGTCTTTTGTCTCTCCCACCGTGAAAAATGTGAGAACATGGTGAGAAAAAGACTGTGTAAGGGAAAGAAGCTGGGTCTCATGAGACAATGAATTTGTGGGCAACTTGGCTTTGGATTTAGCCTTAAAAATTATGAAAAGTCAATTGATATTGTTGATCAACCAACTTCCAAGTAGGTTGATCACCTACTTCCAAGACCTTTACTGACTTATTTATTCTGTCATAGCCACCTACACAGACTAAGACAGCAGGGTTAGGACTTCAGTATATCTTTTTTTTTGGGGGGGGGGCAAATTCAGCTCATAATAAGCTCCTTAAGTACCCTTTCTTTTTTATTTTTGAGAAGAATTGACTGTGTGTAGAGAGGCCATGATTCTTTCCACTTCTCATTACAATGTTTGAAAGATGTGTTATCATACCGAAGTCTATTTAATGTGGTTATAGCAGTTTGGGACAAAGTACATGCCCAAGATACATTTTGTGACTGTGACATCATGTGATATGGTTATTTTTCAAAACTTGTTATCATCTTAACAACTTCTGGCACCATTCTGTATTTGTTAACTGGAGCCAGAGACAAATTCCTCCCTAGTACTTGTCAACTCTGAGCCATATATCAAAGAACTCAGAAGGCTCAGTACAGAAGAGTCAGTACAGAAGACTCAGGAAGAGAGACTATAGACAAGACACCCAAGGTAAGACAAGAGAACTTAATGAAGACTTGCAAATGAATTTACCTGGCATACAGAGTTTGACTTGGGGTTCAGGAAGGGCTGGAGGAGCATGAATGATGAAATTAAGTGGTCTATTTTTCCTTAGTTCTGCCAAGGTTCCCACTTTTACGGTCTCTGAGATGACTAGCATGCTTGCTTGACCCATTGTCTGCCTACATGAGCCTATCCTCCCTTTCTCTTTGTGCATCCAAACTTCACCTACTTCCAAGGCCTGTACTTACCTATTTATGAAGTATAGATTCTCCCTTGTATACTCCTGAAGCTCTGGTAAATGATTTTCAGTGTAACCATGTGTTTCACCTATGCCAACTTAGTTTTATTGTTGCTTAACTCCTTAACCTCACGGGGATATTTATGATAGCTCCTCAAATAGATTTTGAGCTTCTTGTGGACTGGTGCTGTATCTTCCCCTAGATCCACAGTGCTTGGTTTAAGAGTGGGCATTCCATGAACTGGTCAATGAAACTGCAAAATGCTTCTCACTTCCAAATAAGGTGTCTCCCATGGTTTAGCTTCACTAGTACCTTTATTCCTAAAGTGGAAGAGTTGGTCTCGAAATAATAAGCCATTTTCTTGGAGAATCTCATAGTATGTTAACCACATTAAGTAAATCTTAAGAATGTTCTGTCAACCCAGGAAGGGACCTGTCATTATCTTGATTTTATAAGTGATAGTAGTGTGAGTTGTAATTCCTTGCTATGATCCCATGATTGTTAAATAAGTACAAAAATAAAGCTATAGAATACTTGATATGACTGAATATCTTGTAAAACCAGTGAAGGAACTGGTTTTATGTCCAGATTGCCTTAGAGCTAAAAAGAGCAGAACAAGTGGACGAGTGGCCAGCCAAGATCTGGGTGACACACGCCACAAAACTGTCAGGATGGTTAACTGGTACATTTTTGTAAAACTGAAGGGCTAAATCAATTGACTTTCTCATCTTGATGCAAGTGTCATTTCTGGCAGCATATATGTGTACATATATATAATATGTATATCCTTGTGCATACATCTATGCAGTAGAATTAGACACCATTGAAATAGATATTTTAATTTCCTAACGGGTGTCTACCCTGAGACTCATAGAATTGTTAATGCTGGCATGATGGGCCACAGGAAACTGAGCTAATAGAATCTTCTGGTAGTATATGAGTAGACCTGGTGCATAGTCCCTGAACCTAAATGCCAAATTGAGGAATAAATTCTAATTCTTTGATTATAAAAGCCCTTTCCCTGAACACAGCACCTTGCCATCTGTCTCTCTAATCTCTGCAAGGGAAACCTCCGCCGGATTTCAAACTCTCTCTCTCTCTCCATAATGGGAAATCTCTCTATGTTTGATGAACCTAAGTGAAAAATGCAGTCTCATATCCATGTATTTATTAAATCTCTGGTCGCATAAAGGCCTCACTCCAAAGTAATGCTCAAAATAAATTGCTTCCATGATTGTATTGTTAGAATGCACATGTATGATTTCTTCTCTCTGCATTCTAAGATGACAATGTATCTTGGGGCACGTTAATGATGCAAATTCAAACTACCTGGGCAATCAGCAACAGACAGTTCAGAAAATTGTAATGATTGACCTAAAGACTCTTTTTGAGTTGTTCTCAGAGCCAGCAGGGCTGAGGCCTCCTTGAAGAGGTTTGGCTCACCATTTTTTTCCTCCTCTGAAGAAGTTCTAAGTCAAGTAAATTAGGGTACTAGACCCTCCCTATGCTTGAGGACATACTTGTTCAGGATGCTAAATCTGCCATCACAGTCAATAAAGCCAGCCATAAATCTCACAACCATGTTCAGCCCTGACCCCACATTCTTCCTACATGGGAGTGACTTCTATGGCGGGTCATTTTCAGATTAGTCTGGTGCTTTTTACCCATTGACTAGATGGAAATGGAGGTGGAGAAGTGTGCCCTTGTGGCTGCTGGTGGACTGTTAGCAGAACAGTCAGGAACATTCTCTGCCATTTGAATTCCCATGGCCTAGCAAGCAATAAGAATTATATTTACATTTTTTAAGTCATTTCACAATCATGTGGTAGAAATTTTTACAGATGGGAACCCCCTTTTACAGATGGGGACATGGGGTTGCAACAAGATTGTGAAACATGCTAATGTTTATTCTTTATTTGTAATAATTTATATACATATACATTTCACACCTTTGTATTCCCCAGGGTTCACCCACCAACTCCCTCTCTGACCATTCTTTCCCTCTCCCCTCTTCCCCCCCATCCCCCACCAAGTTCCATACTTTAGTTTGGTTGTTAGCTTGTTTTGACTTTTTCTCCTGGCCTTTTGTTTGTTTTTCCTATGTCCCATATATTAGTGAAACCATTAGGATTCTGTGTTTTTCTTTCTGACTTGTTTCTGCTAGTATGATTTTTTTCTCGGTTCATCCATGTTATCTCAAATTTGTTAAATTTGCCATTTTTAAGACCCCATAATAAGACCCCACTACACTGACTGTTGGAGACTAAAATGAGAAACGCATGTAATGTGTCTCATGCCTAATGTTCATCAGTGTTAGCTGTTGTTACTGTAATTATAACCTTCAGCTAAGTAAATGTCTGTCTCAAACTCTCTCATTTAAGAGATAACCCCGCTGTTACTTCCAATGAAGGGGAAAGTCTCTAAGTTGACTGGGTAAGGGCATTTAACAAAGGAGGAATCTTAGCTGCTCCTGAAATATGGTAAAGTCTTGACTCCATGTGTTCATTAGTCTTTAAGGTCCAAAATAACGAGGTCATGGTTTTTGTATGGAGAACTTGGGCACAGTTTATTTCCAGGGTTGATAATTGTAATCAGCCTATCTCTTAATGCAAGAGCAGTGGGGTGAGGTGAGAGGCTGTGGGGGAATGGATTCAGACTCCTGATCCCAGAGCAAGGAGAGGCTTGGCTTCTGGTATCTGATAGGTCAGAGTGAGGGGTTTGTCATTACTGATACTCAGAGCTGGTAAAATGGGAGACCCAAACTAGGTATTTCTGGTTTTTTTTTGTTTTGTTATTTTTTGCCTCTGATGCATATGTCATGAGTCTGCATTTTTCCTTAATGCATATGTCACTATTTGCTTGTGACAATGGTTATGCATTTGGGATATGGAACAGAAGTGGTAGAGAGGAAAAATGTAAGAAAAGAGGAAAGTAATGAGATTGCAAATGCATGAAGAAGGTGGTTGATGGACGTGGAATCAAGCAGATGAAAGGGGGAAACAAGAACCTGACAAACCAAAAGAAAATGTTCAACTATAGAAGTAGTTTAAAGCAAGCAAGGAAGTTTCGGGGGAATAATTACTCCATTATACCTGCTCAAAATCAGTGTGATTTGATACCTTTACTTGAACTTGACAGGGGATACCTTATATTTGCCTTATTAAAATTAAAAGGATATAGTACTGAACTTGTTTTAATGAAAAGAAAAGCATGGAACAGATGAGAAGTGGGAATTTTATCATCTTTCTAATATTATCCATTTACACAATTATCAAAAAAATCAATCCAATAACAAGTGTAAATGGATAATTTCAGAAGGATGAATTAAATGTGGACTCAGGAATAAAATTGTTAAGGCATACCTGTAATTAATTAAAGCTAATAAATATTTTGAAACAGATTAAGTTATATATAAAAGTTATTATAATTTAAGGATTATGTTTCAAAACAAGGAGAAATAATTATTAAAATTAAGTAAGCCTTATTCAACTTAATGATCTTAAAAAGGTTACACTTCTAGTTTCACATATTTTAGCTAAATTAAGTTTTGGTTAAGTTAAATATTTTAAATATGAAAAATGAAACCATAAAGCAACTGAAATAAAATTTAAGATAATACTTTGTAATACTGAGGTGAAGAGTCTTTCTGCAACTGATACCTGTATTAGAAATCATAAAATAAAGAATGATAGATTAGCCACAATCAAAACAAAAACCCTAAAATATAAGAAACAAAATTTTATATGATCAAAAATGTTATTTATAAACAAGAAAGAAAATGTTAAAAAAAAGATTTGAATGATCCATGTCTAAATGGTCATTATCTTTCAATTATAATGAACTTTGCCAGATCAGTAAGAAAAAGATAAACATATGAGATAGAAGAATATGTGAAAAGGGATAAAAACAGGAAATTTACAGGTCGCTCTATAATTAATAAAAATGTCAGGATATCATGCAATATTGAGATATATTGTACAAGATATCAACAATAGTCATGTTGTTGAAAAGATCAGATAATAAGTAATCTATTTATTTTAGAAATGGACATATTATAGACACTCAGAATGATAATCAGGCAAAAGTGCTCTTTCATCTACTCATTTTAATGGCAAAACTTTTCGCCATGAAAATAATAAAATAAATGCAACCAAGACAATCATTTTACTGCAGAGAGTAAAAGTCCAAGTGACTATCAATAAAGAACTGAGTTAAAATATTTTATTAAATTCACAGCCTGTAATGCCATGCCATCATTGCAATGTTTAAGTAGATCTATCTCCAATTATAAAGAAAGGTATTAGCAAAGCAAAAAGAAAGCTTATGAAGTAATTTGTACATGTACATAGGAAGAATTTATATATCACAACATGGATGTTTACAATAAAGTAGTTTAAATAATAAAATAAATAGGTAAGTCATAAAAAGACAATTTTATGTCCTAAGAGAAAATATTAGCTGATATACAGCGAAAATATTAAAAGTGACAATGTCTATGTGATTATATGATTTTTGACAATTTCTGAAATAACTCCTTTTCTTGCTCTTTTTTTTAATAATTGAGGTAACACTGTTTTATGTTGTTGTCCATATTTTGGAAGTATAGGATCCTCTCCTACTGGTGATGTTACTGTAGGGCTCTAACCTTCATCCACCTCTACAATACATTTTGTGCTCCTTCCAAATGTTGTGCTCTTCCCCCTTCTTCTTCTCTCTTCCTAAATGTCTCAGTTCTATAGTCAGTTTTCAAAAGCTGGTTTTTGAGTTTGGCTTTATGTGACCCTTTGATTTCTTTGTATTCCACTTCCACATATAAGTGATACCATAGAGTATATATATATTTAACTTTTTTCAGTTAATTAATATAATCTCTTACAGCTCCATCCATGTTGTTGCACATGGCATGAGCTAATCTTTTTGATTGCTGAATAGTATTCCACTACATATATGTACCACATTTTCTTGAAGTACTCTTCTGTATTTGAGCACTTAGGTTGTTTTCATAGTTTGCATATTGTAAATAATGCCACAATGACCATAAGAATGCAGGTTTCCCTTCAAGTTAGTGTATTTCTATTCTTTTGGTAGATACTCAAGAATGGAGTTTTGCTGACTCATAATGTAGAGCCATATAGTGGAGGTTTTTGAGAAACCTCCACATTGCTTTCCACAGGGGCTGGACTAGTTTACATTCCCACCAGCATGCATTATTTGTATAATAAACATTAAGCTATACATGTGAAATATAAAACTATGTATGTAAAGGATATTTGTGGAGAAATGATAGCAAGTATAATCAAATATGTTTCTGTGCATTGTAAAGGACAAAGAAGGATGTTTTCAGGAGTAAACACTTCCAGCCAGGCTCTGGGACAGTCTGTGAGAAAGCCCTCAGCTGGATTGCACTTCCTTTGAAATGGTGAGTGGCTGAGAGGTCTGAGTGGAGGACTGGTAATGTTTGCTGTGGGGCCTGAGTCAGTGCACCAAGGATGAGGATTCAGACTCAAGCAATTTATTTCCATTTGATCAACTTCTGAACCTGCTGAAAGTTCATGTTGCAAACAACAGGACAGAGAACTTACACATACAGCTATGCAGATAGCTGTTCTGGCTTCCCCCTCCCCTGACACCTTCCCTCCACTGAACACTAATTTTCTGATTTTTCATAAACATAGACTTGAAGTGGTCTTCTATCCCACAGTTACATGCCGATTTGAGGCATTTTCAACTTTAGACTGAGGAATGGATTCTGTCAGTCCACAGGGTACATTTTATTATCTTGCAATCAAACTCTTAGGCTATCTTTTTCTTCTGTCTTCTAATTTTTACCGAGCCATTGTGCAGATAACATACCTGGTTTGGACTTATCATAACTTAAGTCGTGTAGATTGTTATGTAGTCCACCTTGCCCCTGCGATTGATTTGTGATGGTTAAACAAAACTTACATAAGATAACTTCTACAAATAGAAAGATAAATACATGAAAACATCAGGGAAAAGGGAGATATGAGAACAAAATGCAATAAATCTAGTGGGAGGCTCAGTGTACACAATCCATGGCATGTTTGTCATACAACTTGTGTGAGAACTGAGTCTCTTTGTTGAGCTTTGAACATTAACATTCAAAGCCAGGAAGGAAAAATGATCAGTTAGACGTGGCATCGTGTTCCTAAGAGTAAAGAAGAAAGTCAAACAAACACAAAAACACAAGTCAAAGTCAGTTGACCACATTGCAGCATTTCTGAGACCTGAAGGACACTGAGAGTGAAATAGCATCTTCAGCACCTACCTCGGTAAGTATAATAAATACAGCAGTGAATTTTGTTCTATTGTCCCTTTGTTCCATTGTCTCATTGATGATTTTATTTGTACTGTCAAAGCAAATTGGCATAATGCCAAAGAAAATTTAATAAAAGCTACTTTAGGATGCAAATCAATGCAACCCTAGAATACAGTTTTCTGATAGTTTTGTTTGAATTATGGGCAAATTTAGACAATCTAGAGACATTGGTATAGTATATCCTCTTCAAGCAATAAATTACAAATACTATTTTTCACAACCAAGCTTTTGATATTTTTTGGACAGCAAAGAGTTCAAGATAATGGTCTCTGGAAAAATGCAGTGAGAGATATTTTTGTGTACAGCTGGTTCAGGGCGGTTTCGTATGTTTTGGCAATCAATCAGTCAAGCCAAAAGATAGAGCTGACATTCTCTTATGAAAATTAAGAAATGTAACTAGAATATATACTGAATAGCTGACACTACTATCCCTCTATATAAAGATTCCCATAATGTGTGTTAGACTTCTAGCATTTAAAGAATTTCTATATTTATGTAGTCTATAGATTTAGCTCTATTTCGTTTTTCTAATTGCAGTTCTTTTGGATATGCTGTGTGAAAGAAAAGTGCCTTGTAACAAAAATGTTTATGGCTTGGGCATTTTGATATCTTTTTAAAACCTGTGCAATGAATTGGCTTCGCAGCCTGGCATTTTCAGGGAATGTGTGAGCTAGTAGCCTCATTATTGATAAATATTTTAAAACACGTGGTATTTACCCAGAAGGTCCCAATGGCTCAATGTGCCTCCTGCAGAAATGGCATGTAATAAAAAAACTCCAGAATGAAATTTCAGAGGAAAAAAGGATACTGCACTTAAACAAAAATTCAATAAAAGAAATGTTAGAAAATCCCCAAAGCATTCCAACCAAGTTATGGATTAATTGCTTGGCACGTTTCCTTTTTTAATTCCAAGCTGCCTTTTTGTTAGCTGAGTAAACAAAGCATCCAGAATAAGTCAACTTCAGCCAACGATGACAGCCCATTAACATCATGACTGATAATAATGATAATTCCCAAAGGCTTTGATGAGGTCCACACATGAGCAATATATGACCAACAGGGACCATGTTGAGAAATAAGGTATATGCATTTTTATTCTTTCCGATTAAAAAAAAAGTGAAGTTAGTGGAAAAAATGAGATGGATCTGACTTCTTTCTGTGTATAGATTCCCACGCAGCAAATTCAGGACCCCTTGTCAAGAGGGTTTTAGGGATAAGCTAGCAATCTGTCCTTTGGGGTTGAGGAAAGTGAGGAGGAAGTCTTAAATCCTAAATGCAGCAATCTCAAGGCTGTTATACTAGTGAGTTTTAAGACAGGAAAGCAATTGATTGCTGCATCATGAGATTGGTGGTTAGTACACTTGTTCATGCCTGAAGGAAAATGTTTTTATTGGAGATCATCTTATTTATATAATGTAGATCCTGTCTCCTATTTTCCTTTCTGAATTCTCTGAGTTTCAAAAGAGCAAGGACTCTGTCTTATGTTTGAAGAAGGTGCATTGTGAATGTTAAATAACATTCAGTTACAAAGAAGAGGCATTCAAATTTCATTTCAAAAAACCAAGAGCAACCTCATACATGCCCTCCGCACCCCCCCCACCACAAGAAAACGAAAACCAAAACAGTCAAAGCTTAAATTTTGGTTCTAATCTTTTGGCAGTGCTGTTTTGTGTGTATTGTCATTCTCACTACATTCAGAATTTTTTTTTAAACCAAGGTGGAGAGATTCACTTGAGCAAGCATTCTTCCAATGCATTGGTGGCACATCTTTTGATGGGAATAGTGTAAGATTGATGAGCAGGCAATGACTCAGAATCTCTTTGACCTCCAGAGTTGTAACAACATGCCCGTATATTTTAAAGTGAAAATTTTGTTCCAGATAAATCTACAGAGAAACCAGGTATATGCTTACATTTAGGGTTTGAGATTGTTCTTTGCTTCATGTATGCCTGAAGTTGGTAGTGAATTTGGAGGCTTAGTTTTTCTGTATCTCTCATGAGTATTGCACAGCAAAATCTGTGATCTCAAGTAGATTCTCAAGCTACCAAAAGACTGGATTATACCTACCCATTCAATTTTAATGAAGATATAAAGGAGGTGCTTTAATGTAACAAATCATTAGATTTTTTCAAACAGAAAGACAGTCAAGATCAGTTAACTCAATTCTTTAATTTATAAAATTAGAAATTGAGTTCCAAAGAAACTTTGTGTCTGATTCAAGCTCATGCAGAATCTTAGTTACAGAACTTAAATAGTCACCTACTTATCACTGAGCTCATTCAAGCAGTAAAATGTGGGGGAAGAGCTATTGGAACATGCCATTTACCTGGTTGGTGTATACAATATGATTATGGTCAGGAATTTTTAATATAACATTGACCTAAGGTTTAACTTTAAGACTAACATCTTAATACTCCTAGAAAAATCTTGCTTGACATTTAGTTATAAAACATGCCTCTGTTTTCTGAACTGAGAAACATGTTGCTACACCTCTTTCTTCAGCAAATGCTTGTTGTGAATGAAGGACTGCATCAGCTGCTATGAGGACATATAACAACAGAAGCATCATAGCTTGTTCCAAGAGTTCCAGCATGGAAGATAAGAAAGTGAATCTATCACTAATCCCAATGAGAGTGATTGAAACCTTTGTAATGACACGAAAGATTAAAGGGAGTTTGGAAGAAGAATGAGTAGTTTTTAATGTGGGAAACTAGGGAAAAATATCTTGGGAGATGTGGCCTTTGGCAAAAAGGCATAGAGTCAGAGATGCGTCAGGAGCATTAGAAGGATGGTAAATTGTGATTTGGTGAACACAGGGGAAGTTTCTATAATTAGTGAACTGAGACCGGTTTGGGACTAGAATATGGAGGCCTGCAACCGCAAAAAGTAAAGCCCAGACATGATGGTCTGCTTTTTGTTGCTTTATTTTTAAAAAAATATCTCCAGGAAATGTTAAGTTGAAGATAGGCAGATCCTTTCTTTTCAAAGGATCCACAGTTATCTGCTATCCATAATCTTCACTTATGTCTGTCCACTCACCTAACATCAGAAAGAATTCATTATTTAGCCAGTAGAAGACCAGCAGGTTGAAGACTCAAGCAGGGTAATTTAACAACAGGATATAGGTTAAAGTACGGAGTTCATATAACCAATGTATGTTAGGAACTGTTGGGGTCCTGGAGCCATGTCTGGCATGACATAGTAATCAACTTTCAACTCCCTTAATCAGAGGTTGGGGAAGGAGAGCAGATGGTCATCATGAGTTCCAACATTCGTTTTTTACCATTAATTTGTTGATTACTCACTCAATAAAATTGATTTTTAATGAATCATGCCTTATGTTAGGATCTGAAAGACAATGATTCAAGAAAAAGGTATTATCTTTGCTGCTGTGGAACTTATCTTAAAGGTTTTAAACTTAAAAAGAAAATCCGTAAACACTCAGACCCTCAAATGTATAAATCCTGTGTGGTCATATGTTGACTTCAGCAATGCACATGGTAGAGGCAGTTCTAGAAGAACTTCCTGCCTAGATCTGAGGCACTTAGGGAATCAGTAAGGGAGAGAGGACTGGGGGAGTAATTGAGACAGAGAAAAGAGCAAGCATTAAGACTCAGGCAGGAGAGGATGGGGTGTTAAGATTTGGGGGAGGTGGATACCAAGGCATGAAGACCCTAGGAGATCAGACTGAAAAATTTGGGTTAAACTCATCTTCTTTCTTCCCTTCTTATTTTCCTTTGATTTATTTATTTTTGTTTGTTTCTAGGATAGTAATCCTATAATTTAAGTTCAAAACTAGAAGTAATGTAGAAGCTGTTCTATGCAAAAATTGTTGATGCTCAAAGATGAACACCTGAAACTTATGTAATATTAAAATTTCTTGTTCTTTAAAAAAAAAGGTTAAATTAAAAAAAGGAAAAACTGTGATAAGAAGTATGGTTGTTTAGAACTGTGCTGTACTATACAGCAGCTGTCAGCAACCAGTGACTCCCAGGCAGTTGATATGTGCTGGTCCAATTTAAGGTGTACAAGTGATAAGGGCTCAGTGGTCTGGAAGCTTTAGTAGAGCAAAACAAGTCCATAAAAAATCTACATAATAGTTGCATGATTGTATGCTGAAATTAAAATATTTTGAACATGTTAGCCCAGAAAAATATACATTATTAAGAACAATTTTACCTGTTTCTTTTCACTTTTTTCAATGAAGGTATTTTAAATTGTAAAATGACATGTAGCTTCCATTCTATTTCTACTGGACATCTGGGTTAAAATGACTGGGATGAGCTTTTAGGAGTAACACAAATCATGTGTGGTCAAATACTTTGCTGAATATCTTCCAGAGCCAAAGCAAATTTGCTATTAAAATCTGCATCATTGTCATTAAATAAACATCTATAATTTAGACAAGAGCTAGACTGGTCAACTCTGATTGATATACAAGGAGTTTATTAAGTAATCAACACTAGCAACTGGCTTGACCACAGGCTCAAGCCTGTTTAAGAGTGGTAATGTAACAACCATTTAGGAGCATCCTGACATTTGAGCACTAGTGGGAAAATTTTGCATAACACAAATATATATTTGCCAGAGGGCCTTTACTTCGTAATGACTTCTTACAGTTCAAAATAATATAATTGGTATTTAATAATTTCTTCAAAATTTTAAAATTAGCACTTAAAAATTTATGCAGATATTCCAATAAATTTAATTTCAAGAAGTTTGAATTATTTCCTGTGACTTAATCCACTGGTTTTTCCTTATTCATAAAGCTGAGCACTATTGTTATAAAAGTAGGTCAGACAGACAATAGGCCTCCTGGCTAATGTTGGGTCACATGACACTGAACATAACCTGCATAGTTCAGGTTTAAGAAATGGGCTCTTTGAATCATTGGAAGTGTGAGAAGTCAACCCCAAAGTGGGATAGAAATTGTAGTTGTTGTTGTCATCATCATCATCAACATCAACATCATCAGCAGCAGTAGTATCAATGTCATCAACCTCTTTAATATTTAGTTATTTGTTTTAGCTATAGCCACTATACATTTAATAAAACAATCAGACAGACATGCATGCCAGCTGGAACATTCTCTGCAGGATGGAGGCAGAAGGAAGCCCACACCACCCAAAGTTAAGGGTTTTATGTGTTGCTTTCAGCAGAGGAAAAGGCAGAGACAAACATTGTCCACAAATTTATAGAATAACAGTCCATGAAGCTCTAATTCTCAAGGGTTCTTTTTTAATCATAAAATATACACACTAAAAAGAATCAACTGTATTTTCCACTTTCCTTGAGAGTTTAGTAGAAAATTCATGATGGAGTTATAGCAAAAGAAAGAGTCCCTTACTTGGTGTGATGAAAAGGGGAAGGGACAGGGATAAATATTTTAATATGGGACATTTAATGTCTCTACAGAAAAATATTCCATTGCTTATTCTAGTCTTCCCTACTCTGTTAACCCTCATAGTTTTACAGAAGAAAATACCATAATTAGTATTTACTCTAGATCCAAACAAGACCTCCCTCAAATTCATTTTCAAGATCGACCATCTCTAATCAAATCATCGTTGTTTTTATCTAAGCATACAAAATAAAACCAGGGAATTTCCTAAGCTGCCATCATACAGAAGCTGCAGGAAATTGATTACAGAGAGGGCACAGAGGCTGTTGTATTAACTTTCTTATAAGAACGCCTGATTGTTTTAGGATTTCAGTATGGTAAATGGATTCCTTTGGTGAGTACAATTTGACTGCATAAAATCGGGTCTGTGATGGCCTATTCACTTATAAAATAAGACATTTAGTAATGTAATAGTCCTAACATTTAAACCTCAGATGTATTTCCATGCACAAGTGGTTAAGAACTCAAAAACAAGTAATTATCAATAGCATGTGTCTGCAATAAGAGAAGCATCAGCTGAAAAAAAGTTATATTTATGACATTGGCAAGAAGGATACATTAATTGACTGCAGAAAGGAGCCAACATAATATTTACTCTGCATTTTCAAAAGGATATAAAGAAGATTCTAGAAACGCAAATGCACTTGGCTTTATTTTATGAAGGAAATGTCCAAGGGAATGGTAATCAGAGGAGAGCTTACTGAGATATGCCAAATTTCATTTTAGTCACCCAGAAGGAGTCAGCGAGCAGGATCACATTTGGGGGTCTGTTTAAGAGACCTGTGGTTTTCAACACCTGGACAGTTCATAAGAGGCTTGAGTTGGAAGTGTCTATCATGCGTGACATGACCTTGCTTTTCTTCAGTTGAGCTTTGCTCATGTCAGTTTTTCTTTATGGAATTAATTCCCTTTTATTTCCAATGCTGCTAACAAAGTTCCATCTGCACCTTTGTACCTGTGTTCGTTAAAACTTATTTGAACTCCCAACATTAACCTTGCTGAAAGTCAATTTTCCTTTCCATAAATGGCACAGTCATACAATTGTTTGCTGTTTTTCCCTATTCTGTTTTTGGCCTTATGTCCCATATTAGCTCATAATTCCTACTGTCAAGACCTACTTAAATTCATCTTCTGCCCTCCTCCTTACCCTGCCACCCCCTTGTGTCAGGAATGGTCTCACACATAGGAGATCCTCAAAAATTATTTGTGAAAGAATCAATGAAATGCTGTGTTAAGCTGCTGTGGAAAGAACAACATACCAGGGGCCCTGCTTTCAATGAATCTAAATCTGTGTGTCAATTACATGAGATCCTTCACATGATCGCTGGTCTGGAGTGATCATTCTATGAAACTGTCCATTTTATACTCTGACACTCTGCCCAACCCTGGACTCACTTTACGAAAGAGCTAAATACATCAAAGAAAAATATCTAAGTTGCAGAGAGTTTTTAAAGTAATTGACAATCTATCAAAGTACAATACAAGAAGTTAAGAATTACTATTGCTTTATAGCTCAACAAAATTCACAAATCATGATAAGCCAGCACTATTTTAATGCACACAATTTATAGGAGACAATTTCTACTCAGCAATTATGTAATTATATATATGTCAAGTATATTATGGGAGGGTGAGAGCAAAAGACCTCAGACTTCATTATCTGAATCTAACTAGAGAGTGATGTTGTCATGTCTGTGTAATGCCAAGTAAGAATGAAGACAGGAGAAAATACTCAGAATTTTTTATCCAAAACAACTTTTGTTTCTCATATCTAGCTAGTAGACAAAAGAGCTCAAGGAAATCCCAGGATTGTTTTGATGATTTTCTCACTTTTACAGTAATTACTGTAATGAGATGCATAGTGACCTAATCGTTCCTCAAGGAGCAATTTTTTGGCATATCAATTCCTGGTGGAAGGATGTACCATGGTTTTATTAACATGTGGCTACTAGCCCAGGTTACAAAACTTAGGAGATAAGATGGGAGAACAACGTGCATCATCTGGCCGTGATAAGGTCCTTCTGGCCATGTTTTACATTGAACCATATTCTTGAGTTAAGTTTAAGATTTCCTTTGTGATCTTGCTGGTCTATCTGTTTCCTGTGTCTTGTTTTCCTCTGCCACATCTTTTGAGCAGCTTTTCAGTTTGGTTTCTGTTTCTTGCACTTTTCCCTAACACCATGTGCTTCTCTGAGTATAAACTTGGTCAGAATCAGGTTAGCTAAAGTAATCGGGTTGCTTTTTCTCAGCTGGAAAATGTTCCTCATTTTCCTAGGGCTGAGGAAATGATGCATCCTTTGGGGCTGTCCTAGGAATCAGATTATGTTCTTGTTCTGACTGCTTACCAAGCTAAGCAAGGACTGACATTACCCATCTTACTCTAGATAAGGTCTCCCAGGTGCGTTCATCTCCCAGTCACTTCAGTCACAGTGTGCTCCAGAACTAGATCCAGGGGGTGGGGATGGTGTTCCCATGTGTATTTTCAGCATTATCAGACCATATTTTCTTCTTTTTAACTTACTTTCTGGATCAATATCATTATGATTTTTGCTATTAAATTCTAGCCCACAATTATAGAGGGACACAGCTTGCTTAGAAAGAATGAATAGTTTCCTTGTGTTTCAGTTTGATAAAGGAGGCAATATATTCTAAGAGGGTAGAGGTCTGATTATTTCAGTTGGCTAAAACCCAATGTTAGAAAGACCAACCTTACAGGGTCTCATCCCAGATGGACTGATTGGTAGGCTTTGCTCTAGTTCTATTTTTTTCCAAGCATTTTCTTTGCCTCTGTCTTCTCGATTACAGCATATAAAAATAATGGTTCTGGCTCACAAGGATTAGTCAATACTTTAATTGATTTAATTGAAGAATCTTAGATATCATTATCTTACTATTATTTAGGCATGATTTTAACAAATAATTACTTAGTACTTACTGTGAACCTCTGTGTAGGGTGCTAGTGATTCACAATGAATTATTATTGTGATGAAGAGACTTAAGGGCTATGAGTCTAGACCAAGCCCAGTCCAGGTCACATAGGAAGGCCCTTTTGAAGAAGTGAAAGTTAAATAGAAATGGAAAAATAAAGAATAGGAGATAGCTGGGGGAAAGAAAAAAGAGAAGGGAAAGCATTTCAGGAAGGGGTAACAGCAAGTGCAAAGACCCT
The DNA here is from genome assembly GCA_004024945.1 of Uropsilus gracilis. Taxonomy (NCBI): domain Eukaryota; kingdom Metazoa; phylum Chordata; class Mammalia; order Eulipotyphla; family Talpidae; genus Uropsilus; species Uropsilus gracilis. The sequence goes on along the minus strand of PVHY01005940.1, from coordinate 30,708 downwards.
GAGATAAAAGGGGGCCTGGACTTTAGGGAACTCAAAGAAGACCAGCATTGAGGGGGAGAATAGCATAAATCAGAAGAATGGCATAAATCAGAAGAATTTTGACAGGTGACAAAATCATGCCAAATGTTCTAGACTGTGATAGAAAACCATCCTGCTCTTCCAGAATGGGGGTGTCGTGAGGGGTTCCTGTGATATGAGACTTAACACTATTAAGGCCTGGGAAGTCCTGGGCAAACCAGGGTGAATGGTCACCCTAACCCTTGTGACCCAACTTTAAGGACTAGCATTCAAAGTGAGAGATTCAATTCATCTCTTTTCTCAGGAAAAGATGAAAAGACAACATAAAGAATCAGATTTACTGATAATGGTCATTAATGCACATTGAAAGAGAGCACAGGTATACTGGAAGGCCTAAAATAAGCTGACAAATTAAGACCCACTCATTAACTCATTCATCAACTCATTCAGGACAAATATATTTGCTTTGTCTCCATCCAGGTTTGGGATGAACTCCATGGTAGCTGCCAACCTCAATGGATTATTAATCAAACTTCCATTTAAGTGTGTTTCTTGTTTCTTAAGATGGTGGCTCTAATTCATTTAAGTACTTGGTTAATTAATATTTGTCTTATTATTTGAAAACAGCTTGACTTCCTAGAGTTTATCATATTCTTATATACTTCCAAAGAATGGAATTTATTTCTTTCTATTGTGATATTTAGTCAACTTGACTAGACCAAGGAATGCCCAGATATTGGTCAAGCATTCTAGGTATTTCTATGAAAGTACTTTTGGATGAGATCAACCTTGGAATCAGTAAGCAGTATGAAATAAAGTGCCCTTTCTAGTATGAGTGGGTCTCATCTAATTAGTTGAAGATTTACATAGAATAAGAAAAACTGATCCTCCTATAAGCAAAGAGAAATTCTTCCTCCCTAATTTTCAGTGAGCTCGACATTGAATTTTTTTTCCTTTTTCCTCTTCAAATAAAAATATTTGACTTTTCCTACATCTTAAACACCTTTGCCTTTGAACTAGAACTATACAATTATCTCTCTTGCACTCTAGCTTTCTGACTACAGACCTTGATACTTATTAGCCTCTATAATTACATGAATCAATTTCTAATAGTCTCTCTCTCACTATATATACATATATATAGATAAAGGTATATGCATACATTTCCAATATATAAATATATTTATATATGTATACATATTTTCCATTTATGTGTACTCAGAAATAACATTCCATTTGAGTGTGTATGTGCTTTTTGAACATAAGTGGTATCATATCTTTCAGCAACAATTATATTTATTCAACAAAATGTCTTGAAGATAATTTTATGATGTTAGAATAGACCCACTGTATTCCTTTTTGGTGCTATGTAGTATTCTACAGTGTAAATATAACACAATTATTAAGCCATCAGCATGACAAGCAATGTTGTAGTGAACATCCTGTACATGTCACTTTTTGCATCAGGGTTCTTTAGGCAGACACTGTGAATTGGAGTTTCTGGATCAAACCATAAGATCATTTTTCATGCTAAATGACATTGCCAAATCAAAAATCTTTGTTGTAAGTTTTGTAAATATGTCATGAACTTATGTCAGTTAAATAAATAAAACTTGTAATTGGTGGTTCTGTGAAATCTGAATTTTGCATTCATTCACCAAATGCTTGTGAAACATAATTTTGGGCCAGGAATTATACTAAGGGCTGAGATATGTTGATCTATTTCTGGATTCTCCTTTTTCAGCCACAATAGTTTCTGACTTGGGATAGGATCTGGAATAGAATATTTGGTCACCATTGTTTCTTCTTGTCCCTCTTACTCTTGACACTTTGATAGAAATGATTGCTTTGTCTTGTAAGTCAAAGTATTTTTCTGTCATTACTACTTGTTCAGTAAAGCTTATTATTTAGTCCTTGCATTGGTGAACTTCCTTGGGAAGTCCTTCTAGGGATGCTATCAAATTTGGAATCATAGATCTACAAGCAGGGATTTGATAGTACTGTTTTCTTTTTGTTTTGTTCTTGTGGTAAAAGGTACATAATATGAAATTTGCCCTCTTAACAAATGCTTAAATGTATAACACAGTACTGTTAATTAAATGCATATTATTGTTTAATAGATCCCTAGCTCTTTTATTGATTTAAACTCTACTTGTTGAACTGAAACATGCATTTCTCTCTGCAAATACTTGTAAAAACCATTCTTTTTTCCTGTTTCCATAGATTTGATTAATTTAGATATCTGATGTAAATGACATCACAATATGTTTGACCTTTTGTGACTGTCATACTTGACAGTGTACTTTCCTATTTTGGGGGTACAAGTTTTATTGTCAGGACATATTTTTAAGACCCCATAGGATATACCTCCACTTGGCTGGTAATATAGGACTTGAGTGGAGGGGTAGCTGCATTAAAAGTCTATTTCTATGATAATGACTTTCTATGTATCACTGCTTCTAAACCTCTCAGAATTTTAGGAAATAGTTTCAATGAATAATGATCAAACAGAACCCAGGAAAACTGCTATTTTCAGCTGTCCACATAATTGGGAGGTAGAGATGCAGAGATTTGAATACAGGTCTCTCTCACTCAAAAGCCCATTTTAACCAGTGTCTTCATACAGCTTTTCTGTGGGGGGTCCAAGTCCTTCAGTTATTGATCTATGTGATCAAGATATGGCATGATTTCTAAAGTCTCATGTCTTTATCTCTGCCTTTGAAAATAACTGCATTGGCATGTGAATCTGCTCTTTCTCCTTTCTTTTATGTATTGGTGGCACTTGTCCCAGTGACCCACCCCAAAGACCTGGGAGTTCTATTTGATTCCTCATTTTCTCACATTCTTTCCATCTCAAAGGCAAGTAGGGCCATTCCTAACTTTGACAGATTGTGCCTGAGTTGAGCTGGTTTCACGTGTTTCTTAAAGTTACATTGCCATTTTGTACGTAACACCTCCCCAGGGTTCTTAAATCAGGACTCTTCTGATCATGGGTCGGAAAACAAAACAAAACAAAACCTCTGAACAGTCCCTCTTACCCTCTCTCAGCACTTTTACCACTCAAAGTCCCTTCCCAGCCTTTGCTAGTATTTTTTGAATGTCAGACTTTTAGCCTTTGAATGATAGCTCTCCGGTTATTTGCACTGGCTGAAGGGGAATTGTGGGCCCCTTGTACAAGAGTAATAACAGACACAGTGGCACATTACCTTTCCTTTTTATTTCTTCAAGATTTCTTCCAGTAAGCATTTTGTTCTCCCATCAACATCCAAAGAATGCTCCAGCAGCCCTGGTGTAGCCAAATATACTATGGGTCCATTCATTTAGCATATTGTCGTTTTCAGACTTTATGTCTTGTCAAAGAAAGACACTCACAGAAATAAAACAAAAGAACAGAAGTCTCCAAATGAATGGGCTCGCTTCATGGAGGAGAAAGTTGAAGTATTAAAATCGCTCATCAGATGTTCTGAAAAATCATTTCAGCTGCTCTGGGGGAAAAAAAAAAGAAACAAAATTTTATTTTGAAGGATGTGTTCCAAGAACTTCCCCTTTGATTTTTTTTAAAAACCATCTGTCATGTTTGTTTCATTCCAGCCTTGAAGTAAATAGATTTAGAGAGTATACGGCGGCCATTGAAACCTTCCGCAGAGGAACAGAAACAGCCTGCTCTGACAGTGCCCTTCTGGTATACTTTAATCAAAAAGCTTTGAAATTAAAAAGGAAATTCATAGACATTTTGCTTGAATCGGAATCTGGTGTGCAGAGCACAGAATGCTATTTTGACCTATTGTTGAATGTCTCAAAACTTTTGCTTTTCTTTTGGCCTGCAAGGAGTGACTAAGGCAGTGACTCTTATTGGCACCAGAGAATTGATTTTCCCCCTTCAGCCTTTGGTTTGGCCCTCCCTCTGAATATAAGACTTTATTTCCTAATAGAGTGGAGTCTTGGAAATACAATTCTTCGCTTAGAATAAAGTAGAAGCTTGGTTTTCTGATTCATCCTGTCTATTTAACTTCGTGATGTAATTTTTACTTTCTTACTTCCGCCACAAGGACTTGATTCTACCTCCCCCTTCGTCCGCCCCAACGCCAAATCTCCAAGGATGCTTCGTCCCCCCCCAACCCCAAATCCCCTTGGATGCTTTTTCTGATAACTTTCCTTAGAACTTGCTGTTTCTGTCCCTTAAATGCCTCTTAAAAGAAGATCCATGAAATGCTCGTAACTCCCTCCCATAAGACAGAATAATTGTTCCCTCGAATAAGGATACTCTCACAGATCAATAACTGCCTTGGAGCACGAAAGAAAGCAAGAATGTGAGAAACTCATTATAATATAAAAATATTCTAAATAAATAAATGGCAAGTACTAACATGCTCAAAATAATAGTGTGGAAGTGACTGACAACGTGTGAGCTTGTAAACTCAGATATATAGCTGTGCAAAACTCCGCGATGATTAAAAATGATGATGCTTACAGACTATTTCAGTGCTAACTTGTTTAAAATAGATGGACCTACTCTACCACTTAATGTGTAGATGGATTGAAATTAGCATATGGATGTGAAGTAGCCTGATTAATACTAAAAATATCAGGGATTCATTAAAATGTAAACAAAATTTAGAAATCAATGTGACAACACCGAAATATTTAATGAAGAAATGATATGATGCTTGGGATTAGCCTCAAAATAATTCTCCCTAAAAGGGGGTGGGGCTGGTAAGGATTCAGATTAAAACAGTTTTATAATGCGTAATGGGGTGTGTGATGGGGTGGGGCTGGTAAGCATTCAGATTAAAACAGGTTTGTCAAAACATTGTTAATCATTGGAACTAAGAGAAAGATACATGTGTGTCATTATTTATTCACCTGCCTTTGTACGTATTTGCCATTTTCTGAAAATAAAATTAAGTGTTTTAAGAATAGGTGAAAAGTTGATGTGACCAATTAAGAGGATTTTGACTCTTGGTGTTTTATCAGAGAATTTTTGCTAGAAAAGCAGAGTTTGTGAGCAGCTAGCATTTACAAGTTTCCCTTAAATACTGATAAATGACAAGGTAGACATATGTGGGGTGACTTTCTGGGATTCTGATGCTTGACTTAAAAGGACAGAATTCAGAAAGAAAAGAGGAAGTTGCACCAAGATATTAGTTTTTTTTTTAAAAAAAGAATGTTGCTTTTAATTCACATATTTGTGTGATTTCTTCTTCCCCTTACATTGCTGACTTCCTTTCCCAAAAATTTCTTACCAGTCACAGGAACTAGCAGAGGGCTTCGTCTGTCAACAGCCTTCAGTACCTGGTTGAATATTGGCTCAATTATCACTTTAAGGATGCCCACTGATGGGGCATTCCTGATACACAAATGTGCCCTAATGCCTGACTCACAAATAAATGTGCCCCAAACCACATGGAAAGCTGGGAGATATCATCACTGTAATTGATAAATAAGAGAAGGTGGGAAAATAGATTATGACTTGGCTGCCCTCACTCCCCACCTTTTTACTGGATCTTGGAAAACCCTGTGCTCAGTTTACGTCTGCAAATATATATAATTTAAAGCTGTTTGACAGAGCGCGTTCTCATTCTCAAGCGAAACTGAAGGGTATGCTTATGTCACTGACAGATACACGAGAGCTGGTTTTTCCAAAACAGTATTCTGTGAAGGCTTCAGAGTCTTCAAAATGCTTTCAATTTGGTGATGTTGTTGGAAAAATATTTGCTTCCAAATCAGTGTGCGGCGTAAAACAGAAGGGCTCAGGCCTCGCTGCTTTGCATTAGCGGGAGTGACGAGTATTATTACCGTCTTTGATTTAAACAGTAATTCCTGCTGCTTCAAAAGCTGAGCAGTTCTGTAAAAAACAGAAGGCTTTTGCTAGAGTTAATTTTCTTGTAGTACTTGAAAATACCAGCCCTGTGTTACAGTAGTGGACAGATTGATCGTTCAAACTGTGATTTGTTATACTTTGGTAAATAGCTTGATATTTTTACGTCATGTGTGAGGTGAGATTTGAAAACAGAAATCTGCATGTTTGGTTGTGATTCTCTTGTGAGCATAACACATATCCCTCATCCCACGCCTGGCTGGAATATTACCCTAGGACTTAGGGCCCAGTCTATATGCATGTGAGACTGGTACTTGGCACCAAAATGAACCTAACAACAATCTGTTTATTTATTTTCTTTTCTGTAAAGCAATATTCTGGAAGCATCAGATGGGAAGAGCTTCTCTGGGTAGTCTTCTGAATGACTCTCAGAACAGGGTTCAAACTTAGATATTTGTATTTAAAGTGCTAGCTTCCTTCCACCTGAAAAGCAACAACTTGCATTCTCAGCCCCAGAACACAACTCCCCTCCTCCACTTCCTGGTAGTTACCTGAGCGGGGGAGGATTAGAGGTGGGGTGTTGGTGTTGGGTGAAGGTGTCACAGACCCTTCTGTCTGCACAATCTTTCAGCACTTAACTGGGGCTGTTAGGGCAACTATGTTCAAAGTAATATTTATACCACATTAAAAATACGATGTGAACACAAGACAGAAGTAACACGGGGGAGTTTCATTTAAATTATATTTTTAATGACTCAAGAGAGTCTTTAGTTTCTGCTTGGAGACAACAGTTTCTGATTCATTTACAACAATTCAGGAAATTTGATTTATAACTCTAATTCCTTAGACTGGAGTCAACATCTTTTGGTCTGAAAAATTCCCTTTAGGCTTAAGTATTTTGGAATTGAAGCAAAAGGGTTGTCCTTGTTTGCTCTGAGGGCCAGGTGAGACTTCTCTTGATTGGACTTTCCCATCTTCTTTCTAGATTCCTTGGCATCTTTTCCCACTATTCTCAATAGCTCACTGACTTTTATCTTTTTCTTAGTTACTTCCCTCCTCCCTCTTTCCCCTGTCATCTTCTTTCCCACCATCTCTCTTCTCTCCTTTTTCCCCCTGTTCTCTCCCTCACCCTTCTTCATCTTCCTTCCTTTCCCCCTTCCACCTCTTCTTTTCCTCCTTCTCTATATGTTTTTTTCTCCTTCACTTTCTTCCCTTTCTTCATTCCTCTCTCCTCCCCCTTCTTTTCTTCCTCCCTTCTCCTCTCTCATCTCCTTTCCTTTCTTTTCTCCTTTCTTCTCATTTTGTTTTTCTTCCTGATCTGCTTTCTCACAGATAAGCCCATTCTTCTTATCACATTCTTCTTCCCATTAAGAGGTCTGAAATAATTTCACAACAATAATTAGAATGTTACCACTCCTTGAAAGAAATATCTATGAGTTATTTGAAAGGAAACCAAACATTAAAAAGAAAAGGAAATGCAATTTTAGCATTTTAGGCATTAGAAATCATAGAGGAAGGGGAGGCGCATTTGGGACAGGAAATTGTCATCAAAAAACTACTTATTGTGAGATCTTTGGATGTTAAATTGCTACTACCGATGTCTTAAGCTAGGGAAATGTATGTGAACACCACAGGAGAACAGACAGGACAAAAAAGGATATGGGAACCTAAAAAGATGAAACTGGAGAGAAAATGCTCTCAAATACCTCAAAAGCCATGATTGTTTCAAAAATGAAGCATTTTACTAGATACCCCCAAATAGATGAGTAGATAAAGAAGATGTGATATATGTATGTATGTTAAAACTGGAATACATCAGACTGGAATATTACTTAGCCATAAAAAGATGAATTTTTGCCACTTGGAGCAACATGGATGAAACTGAAGGGGATTATACTAAGTGAAAACAGAGGAAAGATAAATGCTGGGTGATTTCTCGTAAATGTGATATAAAGAAACAAGACAAAGGAACAGAAAAAAAAAGAAAAAAAACCAACAAAACCACAAACTAGAACAAAGCCTTGATACCTGAATGAAGAACTGAGGTTATACAATGTGAGGGGAGCAAAGATCTTAGAAGGGCTCTAAACAGATTGTGGTAAAGGTTTGTTGTTACTTTGGTGGTGATTGTGGTGCGACAATGCATATTTTAATACATGTGAACCTATATTCCTAAAACATATACAGTGTTTTGAATCATCATTAACTCTATGAAAGATAAATAAAGCAAGTTATAACTAAATAGCAGAAACAAGTGGAATTTGAATTCAATTGCCCTTAGGTTTGCTGTGCATTGGACTCCGACCTTTGAATCTACAAAAATGCCCTCTTCTACCACAGTGCTTCAAGTTTTAGACCTGCTGATAGAACACCTCAGGGCCTGGTTAACACATCTCCTCAGCCTGTAATTTGGAAAGCATAATTAGTACTATTTACAAAGAACACTTGGCGTTCTTCAAAATATAGATGAAAAACCGAGACTCCCCTCCAGGGCAGTGGGGCATGACAACTCCCAACTCTCTGATTGCCAGTATCAGGGGTTTGATCTGGTCCATTAATTTGAAGAGGCTCCTTAACCAATTAGAAGCTCATAATTGACACCACACCCATGCTCAGGCTTGGAAAGGCTTTGGAGTCAACTGATGTGAGAAAAACACTTCACAATTTGGAAACTGAAAAAGAGAAAGACTGGTAATTCCTATAACAACTTTGTTATCTACACAGAGCATTGTGGGGTGGCCTTCCCATCAAGGAGAATTATTTCATGGAAATTCCTGGCCTTTGACTTTAATCCAGTTGGAGGACCAGGGAGAGGAGGTCAAGGGAGAAAAGAGTAGGATGGGATAGAGGAGGCAGACATATTGTCAAGGATGGGAGAGACCTGCTCAAAACAGTGAATCTGCAAAACTGAGATCTACAAAACTCCAAACTTAAATGAAGCCTTTCTTTAAAAATGGCAAAAGTTCAACAACTGTTCATTGCTACTCAAGGCAAGGTGGTGTGCCAGGAGCCTTGATCTATTATCCTGAGGAGGCAGAGGATTTTGGCATTCATTGAAGTTTGTAACAAGCTCTGTTCTAAGAAAATGAAACTTCCGAAGTCAAGGTTTGGGTGTGAACAGGTTTCCAGAAATTCCATCAAACTTGTTCTGTAGGTTAAGGGTAATCTTTAAATTTCTGGGGTGTCTCTTTTCTAAATACATTGTCACCCATTTCAGGAACAATTTTAGCCTTAGGACGTGTGAGGTACATACATTTTAATTAAAAAATATTTCTACTTTTACCTCTTCCATTTAACTTGTGTCGAGACAGCTCCATTTAGCCCCTAGCAATGTCTAGTATGTCTACCTGAGACTCTTCAATAATTTTTTTTAAAAAAAAGGACAATGCAGGGTCATTGATGAACTTGCAGGTTATAAGGGAAAAAACAGGCTCAAGCTTAGGCATCAATGGATAAAAATCCTAGAACTCACTTCTTTACACCAGCGAGATGAAGAGAAGTTTCTGAGTCTCCTTCCAAAATTCCAAAAGGATAACCCCCAAATTAATTTTATTACAGAAGAGTTTATATTTGCAAAGGTTAGAATCTTTAATTGAAAGCTAAATGTCTTAATATTCCTTTTACTTTCCTATCAATGAGCCCTATATGGCTATGAGTTATCAGTAAGATCCCCAGGTCTTGATGGGGGTAATTTCTCCTCTCTTATTCCAAGCTCTCCTCCTCCTCCTACATTACTGTTAAACCTTTTGTTACAAGGTGACATTCAAAGAGAGAAGAGGAAAAATTGTATGAGATAGGTGAGAACATAAAACAGAATGGTACATGAAATCACATTTTTAAATAGTAGAATTGAAGTTATTGAAGTTATTGCAGACACCATCAATTTTCTTTCATTAGTGAATACTCTCTATGAAAAAAGAACTTCTCAGGCCAACCACATTGCTACCAGGAAGTTTTTGTACATATACTTCTACTTGTAATCCTGAGACCTATATATGGGTAGTGGAATGTGTCAGCTCTTGATAACATAGAAAAAAACTCAGTGAATATAGTATGACTGCCAGAAATAAGATTATATTAAAGTTATATTCATACAAAAAATATGGTAAGTTGGTTATTGCAATAAGATCAAAGGTTCTTATTGACTGTCATCTGGGTCTTTAATGAAACGTTGGAAAGCAAGTTACTTTTTTACTTAATTTTTTTTAAACTAAAATTTTTTAAATGCAGGGTCATAGAAAACAGCATAATCTAATGGGAAAATGTAAATTTCTCTATTCTGATAGGTCATTCACCATTAAGACTTTTGGTTATACAGTGCCTGAGTATTTATGGTTCTTTGATTCTTACACCAAAATATAAACACAGATATCAGATTAGATTTCTAATTAAGTAATTATGATCATTATCCAATGATTTTTGGAAGATACCCAGCCAACTAGTAGATTTAACAAAACAGCATGATTGCATAGGATCCAAATTTTAATCGTGCAAATTTATAATAACACTATATAAAATATTAATAACTTTATGCACAGAATGAAAATAATATGGATTCCAAAAACCAAAAATCTAATAAATGATTCCATAATTTAAAAAATGGGGCACTTAATGATTTATGATTGTTTGATGCCGTTGCCACCTGGTAGCATCACTTGAGCTTGGCTACAGGACTGTTTACATGTTTTTGTCACTCATGGTTTTTAATCTCCTTAGGAATATTCGTGAGTGATTCTGTTGATCACTATCCTGTAATTTAATACTTACCGTTGCTATAACGAAGAACTTTTTTCCTAGAACATGCCTAGTTCTAGTTGGTGTTCAATAAATACTCAGTAATGGATGAATACATTAAAATGTTTTTTCTCTCCTTCCTATATGATTTGAAAATTATATTTATTTACTTATTTACTTTTTTACATTGTTGTCAGTCCCAGGGTTCTCCCACCACCCTATTTTTCATATAGTATATTATACATTCTATGTCATCTGAAAATATAGTCAATAGTAGAGTTCTTAAAAAGTACTGAAAATAATATTGATATTGAATTTAATGGAATGAATGCTGTTATTATGTATGTGATCTTGATTTTGTGTGTGTGCGTGTATGTGTGTATGTGAGAGAGAGAGAGAGAGAGAGCCTGTGCCATTTTGCTTCACCAGTTGGTATTAAAAGATTTTTGTACATTCTTTTACATTTATTCTTTTGAAAACAACTTTGACAAGTGTGAGTTTTGATTTTATGATGAGGTCTTCAACCACACATTTTTTTTCATACAATGATTTATTTGACATATAAAATTACATCCATGAGGCTGACTACATCCAGCAGTGAATGTCTGGGTTTACTCTTCTGTTGAACATAAGGCGACACCCTTCCCTTTGAGTACCTTTGGACTGAGGTATAATTTAGAACAAATTTCTAACTTGTACTCCAATTTCCTGTTGAGAGTATTTGGTCATCTCTTATAATTTACTTCTTTCTTGATATTGCAACCTAAAATATAGTCCATGTTTGTAAAGTAGAACTATAAATTTGCAGCTTTTTAAACTCAATTTATACTTTTTAAGTGTTAGGAGTGAATAAAAGAAAGAGGCCAGGTTTAAATAAAAGCTATTTCTTATACCATTATTGAGTTCCCTGGGGATGCTGGAACACTATTTGGTGCTACTTAAAACTAAACACTGCAACTTAGGTAAGAGCTATTTAGAAGACAAACGTTTTTGTTAACGATAGCAAAGCAGAGCGTGGATTTCTCTTTATGGTCAAAATGGAAATTCGTACTAGTTCTGTTCTGCAGTAGCTCTCTATGTCCCCCTGAGGGAGGAGGCGCAACCTGCTAGTGTTTTTCTGCTGTATTTTCTGTTCTTCCTCTCTGGGTGGGGTCTACAGGCTTATGATCAGACTTGCAGACTGACAAGATGACATTCAAGCGGAGAATTGAGTTCCTTAGAGATGGCTGTAAGAGGCTATTCAATCACTTTTAGCTAAATTTGAGGACTTCATTATATATTGGCATAGATTAACTGGATAATTGACCCTGAGTAGACCTGACTGGAATGACTTTGTTTATTAAAGAGTGGTTTGAAATCTTAGGCTCCTCTACCTTAATTGTTATGCTGATATGTCTTCATAATCACCTTCTCTATAGGTGATTCCAATCTTACTTAGAGATTTTTATATTTACTCAGCAAAATCTGAAGCTTAAATGTGTCCTGTGAAATGAAAGTATCCATAACTCAGCTCTTTCTTAATTCAACTATCTTTACTTCACGTGTCCAAGCAAATCTATATACCAAACTATATATGTGTTTACTTACTCAAAGGAAGCTAACATTGTAATAGGAGACATCACATTAAATATTTTGCAATGGGAAAAGTGGTCAATTTTAATAATCCTCAATTCAAATGATACTTATCCTCTTTCCCTGCTTGGCCATTTAGACTTTGTTTCATGCTGACTTTGTTGGCATCAGTGTGTTTGGATGATCATCAATTTTCTAAGCTTAACCCTTGGAGATAAAACTCTTCTTCCTTTCCCTCTGCATGATTAAATGGGAAAATCTGCCAGGACTGATGAGCAGCCCATCAGCTATACATAGCCAGCCACAAAAGACTATAGAAAAGATTATAAACATCTACAGTGTTAGTTACAGGGACATTATCCATAAAGCATGTAATCCTATCCAAACCTTCCTATGACAGTTTCACAGCATGCCAGAATTTTTAGGATATTTTCTATTTTCAACCCGTGATCCCGTGTAATACATAGTCTTGGCATTTCTTATCACTGCCAACCATGCATTTCTCATTTTTAAAAAATGTTTGTTCCAAATTTCAATACTGTGCATCCTTTTTGCCTCAGACCAAATGCCTATCACACATTCTCATCATTTTAATTAAACTCGGGCCAATCCAGGGCAAATGTTTGATTTTGACTCAAAAGGTGCATACAAATCACAAATTCCACACAATTCAGAATGGAAATACTTCCTGTAGCCTTCTTTCAGCATGTGGAATGAAATAGTTTGCCAGATTTGTGACTGTACATCGTTAGAGAAGAGACCTGCTGATTCAAAAATAGAAAAATAAATCCATATCCACCTAAGAAGTATCATGCATCTATACTTTTAAGATCATCAGTCCAAAGAAACAAAAGGCTGGGCTGGAATAAAGCAGTCCTTAATTTTAACCCATTACCAAGCACTAAGGAACTGACAGGTTGCACAGATGAGAATCCTTGGGCTCCAAGAAGTCATGTGAAGGAGTCACTCTGGGACTCCCAGCAGTGTCTCGTTACCTGGCCTTGAGCAAGGAAATTATTCCTTTTCCTGAAGTGAAAAATGGAGGGAACACTGAAGAACCATGCCTGTTACACATTTTTCACAGCTTCTATGGTCAATTAGAGCCTTCAAAGAGGTAGTTCTATAATTGCTGAATTCATTTTCATGAATCAAGGTTTTATGTAAACATTGATGACTGCGAACTCAACAAAGAAATCTGTTAATAGTGTCATCAAATAGACTCCTTAGTGTCATTTTGCGGTATATATTTTTTACTGTAGTGAATTATAGCAATATTACATAAATATTATTTTTGGTGGGGAAAAGTTTCTGTACAAATGAATTCTGGATGTATTTCTACTTTAGAAATATCCCATAACTCAAAAACCTCATTAGCAATGATTGAGCTATTTAATACTTTATCATTATGCCTGGGGGCTTGGGTGTGTGGAAGATTTGTGTGGAGCTGATTTTTTAGTGTGGAACACCTATAAAAGTTACAATGATGACATGGGGCAGTTTCTTTTCAGTGCTGAGTGTAATAAATCATAACATTTAGAGAGGCTGAAGGTTGAATAATAATGAGAAGACATGCCCATGAGTTTACTTTGATGCCACCATCCTTCCCATCAATAGTATTTCTAAATGTGTCCGTATATCCTGAATAAAATGCCTACTATTACCATATTTACGCAAATACTTTTAGCTAACAGCTTGCTATCAACTGGTTCAATCTTGCAACCAGTAAAACAGTTTAGTAATATTTGATGTCATTTGCCTTGTTATTATTCATAGCATCTCTATGATGTAGTTGCTTTTATTATCTTCACTTTATAGATAAGGAAACTGAGACTTGGGACATTCAGATGACTTGCTCAAGGTCACACAAAATCAGAATTTGAACTCAAATCTTCTTTACTTCAGAATCAGAATTTTAATTGTCTGATAAACTATTTCTTATACAAGGAGTTCATTCCATTGCTGGGCAACTCTAGTTGCTCAATAAAATCTGCTTTTTGGGTGTACTTTTGTATTTCAGAATGAAAGAAAATTAAACTCAATAAATTACTTCCATGTTCAATGCATTGACACTGAAAAATTAAGTCCTAAAGCACTACTATTATTTTGGAACTTTTAAAATAGATTTTCTCAAAAGATAACTGATAAATAATAAATGTACGCATTTGAAATATAAAATTCAATTAACTTTATGTACATTTACAAAATCATTACTAAAATCAAGATATGAGCCTATCACCTTCGAATGACTCCTTGCCCTTGGGAATCACTTCCTCTAGTTTCAGTTATTTTGAGGCTTGTCCTTATTGTAGAGTGTAGCAATGTTCATTTGTTTTTGTTGTTGGGTATAAATTGTATAGTTAAAGCATACTTTACTTATGAGCATTTGTGCTGTTCCCAGCTTTTACCTCTTCCAAATAAAGTCTAATGAATATTAATGCTGAAATCTCAGGATGGACATATGTTGCTTTCACATCTCTTTGATAAATGCTTTAAAGTGGAATTGTTAGATTATATTGTAGTCATAGGTTTCACTCTGAAAAACTGCCAATCAGTTTTCCAAAGCAGCACTGTCATTTTGCATCCTCATTAACCCTCTATCAGTGTTCTAGTTATTCTGCATCCATGCCAACATTTGATACAGTCTTTTAGTTTCTAAGAAGTATAGTCAAGTCACATTATGGTTTTACTTCATGTTTTGCTGTGACTAATTACAGAGAACCTTTTCTTCCCATGTGTTTTTTTGCTTTGGTAAAGCATCCATTCAATCTTTCACAAGTGGAAAAAAGAAATTGGGTTATTTGCTTTCTTCTTGAGATTTAGGCTAGCTACAGGTCATTTAATTGGTATTTTATATTTCCTCAGAATCCTGTTTTGTTTTATTTGTCTTTTATCTTTTAATTCTCTTAACAGTAGCATTAAAATGGCAGATGCTTTAACTTTTGATGAAATCCAATTTATTAATTATTTTATGGATTATGATTTTGCTGTTGTACCTGAGAAATGTTTGTCTCATCTGAAGTCACAAAGGTTCTTATTTTTCACTGAGGATTTTATAGTTTTAAATTTTATAATGGGTTCAAGCATTCACTTGAGTTAATTTCTGTAGATGGTATAAAATACAGACCAAAGTTCACTTTGTTAATAGTGGCCACTCAGTGTTTGCAACAGTACTAGTTGTCTTTATAGTTTCTTCATTGAATTGCTTTGGCAAGTTTGTTGACACTGATTTTTCTTTACAGTTATGGTCTAGTCTTTTTAGTCTCTATAGTCTTCCGGTGACCTAACAATCCTTATGTGGTAACTTTATATCAGTACTACCTTGATTAAGTAGTTTTATAGTAAGTTTTGATATTAAATAATAGTCCTCTAAACTTGGTATTTAAAAAATAAATACCATTTTATTTTTACATGAATTTTAGAATTGATAGTCAACTTCTATAAAAGTCTGTTATGATGTTGACTGAGATTGAGTGTGTTGAATCTAGAGTCTTATTTAGAGATATCTGAAATCTTATCATATGGAGTTTCTTCCCCATGGACACAAATAGTTCTGCTTGAAGGAGATCTATATATATATATATATATATATATATATATATATATATATATAGTGTGTATTTATGTGTGTATATAGTCAATTAAAAATGTAAAAAAAAGAATTACAAGTTTACAGTTACAATATAAAATATAATGTATTCAGTTACAAAATATAATATAAGGTATAGTGTGGTAACAATGGTCAATAAATTTGTAGAGCATACCTGAAAGTTAACAAAAGATTAGATTCTAAAAGTTAATTTTGTATGGTAACAGAAAGTAATTAGATTTATTCTGGTGGTCATTTTACAAAATATACAGCTGTCAATCATTATGTTCCACACCTGAAATCATTATAATGTCATATATAGTTTATACCTTAATAAAACTTAAATTTTTTAAAAATAATCTTTAATTTTTCTGAAAAATATTTTGTAGTTTTAATTCAGTTATAGTTTTTGTGAAGACTTATTCTTACTTATGTTTTTGATGCTATTTTAGATGGTATTAACTTTTAAATTCAAAATTTCTAAAGTTCCTAAAACTAAGAAATATAATAGATTTTATGTATGATTTTTGAAATTCATAAACGTACTAAATTCATTAATTCTAGAGTTTTTTTGAATTTTCTATATAAACTGTAATGCCATCAGCAAATGTAGTTTTACTTTATCCTTTTCAAACTGGATTTTTTTTCTTACCTTGTTGCACCAGCTGATATCTCCAGTAAAATGTTGAAAAGTATTTGAGAGAAGACATTTACTTGTTTCTGCTATTTGCATCTGGCTTTTTTATTCTACCTTTTTTTAGGAACAAAGGCTGTCTTTCATCTTTGTATTTCTAGTCTTCAGCATAGAATTTAGGACATAGCAGTTATGTAGCAAAAGGGTGGTTAAAAAAAAGAAAGAAAGAAATCTAGGGTAAACTTTCTATACACAGTTTACTGAGAGAAAGAGAGCGAGAGAACACTGGAATATAAAGTCCTGTAACATGCAAGTGTTTTATGGTAAATGATAGACTTACAGAGAATAATACCTAGTTTTCAGTTTATGGCAGTGTGAGAGAAAGTGAGAAAGGACTAAATGGAATGTTTTCTGGAGAAGGTGATAATGAACTAGAGAAGAAGAAAAATCATTTCATGTAAGAAGAAAGGAAGATAAGATAGCTCACAGTGTATTTGGGAAAATAGAAGTTGATAAGGCACTGTGAAGTCTTTTTAGGATGAAGCTGACTTCTACTTCAAGGGGGATTTCTAGGCATTATTTGGATGAAAAACAGCTCTGAAGGCAAAGAAGGAGCTTTCTACTATTCTTAGGAAATGTGATGAAGCCTAATGAACCCTAGTAATCTTGCTTTATCTAATGAGAAACTGACACTATAGCATTCTAGCATAAAATCATTATACTAGAGATGTAATAAACAGGAGATGAGCAACTATCATTTGTCTCAATAATATATAGTGTCTGAAGGACTGACTATCCACACTGGAAGTTGTTCTTGGCAACTATGTTTTCAAATTCTTTTCAAAGCTCAATGGGGTGTACAATAAGGTCTTCTATCAACACATTTCATTATTGCTCATTATTCATTATATCTTACTTTTATCTCTATATAGCACATCATTGTGATCCCTGGGGGTCACCCACCACCTCCCCTCCCTGGCCACTCCAGTTGGCCCCCTCCCCCAGTTGTGTACTTTTGTTTGGTTGTCCATATATTAGTGAAACCATTTGGTTTCTATCTTTTCCTTCTGACTGGTTTCTGCCAGTATGATTTCTTCTAGGTACATTCAGGTTACCAAAAAAATCATCAAATTTATCATTTTTAATTGATGCATAATATTCCATTGTGTATATATACCACATCTTTTTAAAAATGCCTTTAGAGTATGATTTCACTGTTCCTTGGGGGAGAAAGTGAAAAGAGGGATATTTGGAGAGTAGGAAAGTTATTAAAGCGAAAGAAATAGAATTGCCACATGCAAGCCTTTTGGGGACCTGTTTCATGCATCAAGCTAGTGGCCATCAAGTGTTAATACATGTTCTCTTCACCCCATCCAAATGTGCCTTATGTTGCTGGCCACTAAAGGACTGACTGTGGAGGGAATATTAATATTTATTGACTATCATGTAGTTGGTGTTGGATTGCATTTAGTTCACCTGTTCTGTATTGTTGCCTAGTTTTGCCACATCTCAGTTCTGCAATTTAGAGCTCTTGAAATGCTTGTAAGTCACTTTCTGTCTTCTTAAGATTCCCATGTGTTCTCTTTACACATTCTCCTCAGTCAGTTTTGTTTAAGAAGACAATATCCCACCCTACTAAACTATAGATATTTCCTGATGTTAGTGGAATAAGAGTGGATTAATTCAAGGGAACTGCTAGAACCTCTTTCTAATCTCTCTACTGAATTGCTACTGTCTTTGCTAAAAAACACATGATATTCTGCTCTACATTATTCCTCATCATGCCAATTATTAATAAGTGGGGGATAAGGTTTGTAACTCTCTAGCAAAGTAAAGGCATAAATTCACTAGGGCAGTGATATAAACAAAAGACAAGTGGTGATTTTCATGAACCTCAACTAACCACAGCTGCATTAAACCAATGACCCAAGAAATCTGGTATTTTGTTATCATATAGTATACAGCCCAATATCAACACTCTGAAGGAAAAACATGTGTGAGAGAAACAATCCAGTTTCTGCTAAACACTGGGATAAAGGCTAAACAAGCAGCTGGTGATTTAAGACAGAGATACAGAAAATGCAAGGTCAATGATTCCTGACCATTTCTCTCTTTGCAATAGACAGAGCAAACTCAGAAAATTCCTCATCACACAGAACTCCACCACTGCCTCCATTAGACAGCGGTGTATTTCACAACGAACTGAGCGATAAAGGCTCTGAGCAGAGGCTCAAAGTTTAGTTTTTGGGTCATCTTTCTCACAGTCAAGTTGAGTTCAATTCAATTCAGCACGATCCAAAAAACGTTTATTGAGCTCCTGCTGATAACTAGGCTAAGCATTAGGAAGTAGTGAAGACACCTAAGTTCCTTTATTAAGAGAAGATAGTGTATCCTGGCAAAGCAAGGGATAAACACATTCATTATGAAAAGAGGGTTAGGGTAAGGACTCTCTGCTAGAGGCAGAGTATTATGGACCCAGAAAACAGTAGCAGACAAAGGACAAAGTTGAGTTAGACATTATGCACTGAATTGAATATAACTCAGTGGAACTGGGGAGAGGTAAGGCAAAGTGTGAGAACAAACTTGAGAATGATAGAGCAGGATTGTCATGGATCTTGAATTGCATGCCAAATAATCCTGATTTTCAGATTGATTGAGAAATTCATTCCCTTGATGAGTAATGAGCACGTACTATGTAAAGATTGGCATTATTGTAGTGGTGATTTAGAAAGGTGTTCTCTTTTGTGGAATTCTTATTTTGGTGGGGGATCTTATGATATTAAAATTTTGGGCAAATCAGGAAGATAGTTTTTAAAGGGAATTAATTGCAGGGCAGGAAATAAAGCAGAATGGAAATGGTCAATGTGAGCTCTCGAAGGATTTGTGAGAAGCCCTAAGTGATCAGAAGATATTAGTTATGCAAAAATAAGGGAGGTGAGAGAATTCCATGCAGAGAAACAGAAAAAAACAAAATTCAAGAGAAGAATGTGCTTGGTATGTTTAAGAAACAAATCATCAGGGAATCATAAAAAGTGCGGGAACAGATCAACATGAGGGGGGCAGGCAGAGCCTGAGCATAGGGCCTTGCGGGCCATTGCCAAGCTGCGCTCTGTTCTCAGTGTGATGGAAGACAGTGTGGGGTTGAGGCTGATGTGGGTTTTGTGCTTTTGTGAATTGATTGTAAACAGAGATGCACAGGGAGGGACTCCTAGTTTTCTGGTGAAATGTAGTGACTTGGACCAAGACCATACCAACAAAGGAGAGGTGACCAATATGGCATGCATTTTTAAGTTAGTGCCTCTAGGAGGTAGTATTGGTGTTGCAGTGAGGGAAAGAAAGATGTAAGATGGTCGTGAGTTTTACTTGTGTGAGTGGGTGTATCATCTGCTTAGGTGGGAACAACTGAAGGGTCTCGGACACTGCAAGGTATTTGCTTGGATAGATTAAGTTTCTGTAGTCTATTAATCTTTGAGGCAGGGTGTCAATTAGGTGGCTATCATATGAGTTGTTTGATATCAGGGTAAAGGCTGATTGTAAATATTGTGGTTGTAAATATTGTCATTAGGCATGTACTTGGCTTAGAGGGATGAATAAAATGGATAGATTTCTTTTATAAAACATTATGTGTGTGTTTGGGGAGGGGTTTACTAAAGGGAATGCAAGTTGTACAAATAGTGATATATCTATGAAGAATGATGCTGATCATCAGATCAAATCCCCAAACTTAAAAACACATCATTTCAGTACAAGAAGGGAAGCACTGATAAAAATGAGCATTTTGACTGATTTGTACATTTACATTGCATTCCTGTGTATTGCAAATGCCTCCATTTACTACTATGGATTCACTTTATTACAATGAGATGGGAAAGTCTCATTGTAATGAGTAACTTTTTGAACCAGTCAAATTTTGTCATAAACTTGGGCTTTGAAGAAATTTTTGTTGCTTATTTACAACATGCTCTGAGCTCATTAGAAAAAGAAAAAAATATAAGTGTGCTAGCCTAAATATTATAATGCTTTTAAAAATTCTAAATCGAAGTTTCTGTTTAATGGTTTCTGAATTCCTAATTATCAGGCCACTGGATTGCTGTCGAGAAAATGATTGAGGAATACTGTTAGAATACTTTCGGAGAGAAGACAGTGCCACAGAGAAGTTCTTTGAGGCTGGGATATTATAGAGATGCTTCATCCATGCTAAATAATAATTACATCAATAATAATGAACTCTCTCAACAAAATTTATTAGTTCTCCCATCTCCATGCAAAATCTTTCAAAGGGTTCTTTATTAGCTGAAATGCTCTCTTGCATGATGTGCAAATGGGGATGAAATAAAGCCTGAGAATGTGGTCAGGGAGACTGAGATGGAATAAGCAGACCAAAAAATATTGAACCAAAAGTAATGCATGAACTGAAGTACATCTGGTGACTATGCATACCATTGCTCTATGCTAGAAACCATTACAAACCATTTGGAGTGATCAAAAAAATTGCCGCCCAGGTGCAGCAGTTTATACTTTGAAAATGAAATAAATCTAGTGGATACTGTGGACGAAGAACTTGCAAAATCTTATTAGAAAAATAAATCTGCTTTGAGTTAGAAGGGTGAAAAAATCCTAACAAATTACTGGAGAAGAAGTGTTGCAAAACTCAATACATTCATGTTTATTCAATAATCACACACATGTTCCATTAAGAAATGCAGAAAAAAAGTGCAATAAATATTGACTTTCACAGCAAAATGTAGAAGTATATGTGCAAAGAATAATGAATCTTTTTCATGACAGTTTGTGAAAAATAGAAACTTTGAGCCATTTATACAGGTTGAAAAATAACAAAGCTGTCCTCTTTAGTAGTCAGGGAAAATATATTTTAAGTTAGTTGTATAGAGATTACTCATTTAACTTAATCTTTATATATAGGAAAAAAACCCTAGTTTATGTTTGGCTCTTTATTGAATGTAGGAAATTATGGAGAAAGATGTAGGCTTGGGGCCCTTTTTGTTTGGAAAGGGAGCAAAATCATGGGTTAACTCCCCCTCTCATGCTGTTGATTTTCCTAAAGCTCCCTGAAATTCAGTGTTACGAGCCTTAGGGGGTTTGGGGCCTTGTTGGAAATCCTACTGTGTTCTAAGTACTTCATACAACCCCCTGGCAATTTCTCTACCAGCAATAATCATGTTAAAATGAACTTAAGAGCAATTCTAAGTGGGGGAAAATGACAAAAGAACATTTTAGGAACTCTAGCTCTGGTGATCAGCATGTAACTTCATACACTCTTGAGAAGGGAGGCTGCACAGATAGGAAATGAAATCAAAGTGCTTTAAATATGTTCATGACCTTTAACCTTTATTAATTCCATGGGATCCTAAGAAAACAATCACAAATACGAGCAACTTTCATGCAGAAACTATTCAATAGCTTCTTTATAATCATGAAAACTTGTAATTGAACTAAATTTCAATGGTAAAATGACTTCACAAATTCAACTGTGGTTTATAGTAGACGACTGTGAAACCTTTAGAAATCATATTTTAAAGAAACTTTTTACCTGAAAAATTATTCATGCAGTATCGTTAAATTTAGCCATGCATATGGTTTAGCTTCTATAATATATGTCAGTATGTAGATTCCACAGAAAAAAGACTAGAAGCAAATATTTAACACATATTAACAGTTTCCTTCTGAGTGATGGAATCATACATGACTTGCATCTTCCCAGTTTTGTACTTTTGTGTATTTTCGAAGTTTCTATGCAGAGTATGAACTTGCTTTTATATTCAAGAAGGCAAAAAAAAAAAAAAGTGTTACTAAAGAAAAATACAACTTTAAGGTTAAAGGGATAATTTTGTCGTAGTTTTGGAAGAAGGAAGTAGAATTCCAGTCTTACTTAATTTTTTAAATCAGTGGATGAAATCCACCCCACTCTCTTTCAGTCTCTACCTGGCTGGTAGTAGAGTGGAGCCTTCGTATGGGCAGGATCTGGGTCAACAGCCCCAAAATGTGAAACCCTGGTTGGACCTAGAAGAATACCCATTAATTCAACCGGAAGGAGCTAATATCTGGAGGTATCCAATCTGCTGTGTGATTCCTGTTGGGAGAACTGAACGGCAGGCTCCACCTCCAGAAACTTACTTAACCCCTAACCCCCTGCAGTGTAGAGCTTTCACTGGCCCCCCACTGATTTCTCAAGAGTTCCCAGGGTTATCATCAGCTTGGTGGGGCATAACACACTAAGAGAAATGGGCCCTGGATTTTGCAGCTCCACGTGCAAATGCGGACACAATCACTCGCCCTCAACATTATAAGATCATATAATGATGCTTGGTAAATTGCTTTGAGATCCACAGGCAAGTCTAAAATTCCATTACCAGACTTTAATCAGTATTTCTAGTCACTCAAGTAAGAACCATTGAAAACCATTGATCCTAAACTTTATATAGTCCTCAGTGAGTGAATCTGAGAAAGTTTAGGTGCCAAGATCTCAGCAAACGAACAGACTAAGCAAATGTAATAAGTTTAGGCAAATAAACCAATGCAAATCAATGTTAATATGAAGATAAAAGAAAATTTATAAGAAAAGAAATCTGGAAAAGAATGTTTTGGCATAATGAGGACAGTTGAAACAAATGGGAATGTTCATTATTGGTTTGGACTATCAGTTACTCCTTCTTTTAATAGAACCAATATTTCAGAGTTGGTTTTGTTACCAAGAACATTACTTACCCAGCTTGAAAAATTTTGACCAACACCCCATCACACAGTATGAATATTTTAGCTATTTAAGAACTATTTAGTTAAGAGGAATTCTTCTCTATGCTATGTTACTATTTACATGGGGGGGGTTGTATTATGGAATTTATTTGCTCCACCCATGTGCACTACCAAGGTAATGGAGATAAATGGTGATAAATTCTCTGAAGAGTTTTTATTGACTTTATATATAATTGTTGATTTTTTTCACTAGTGCTTTGTACCCTGTTTGTCAACTAATATGAGAACTAGTTTTATAGAAATCCATCCATCCATCCATTCATCCATCCATCATCCACCTAAAAATGTTTCAGGTGCTTTACAAAATATAAGGTAAAAGAAATGCTTAATAGTTCAGTAAGGTAACTGGATACAAAATCAACACACAGAAGTTGGTAGCTTTCTTATACCCCAAAAGTCAAATTGAAGAAGAAATCAGAGCAATCATCCCATTTACCATTGTACCAAAAAAAAAAAAAAAAAAAAAAAACCCTAAATATCTAGGATATCTAACAAAACACGCGAAAGAACTATACAAAGAAAATTTTAGAACGCTGCTAAAAGACATAAGGAAATGGAAAGACATTCCCTGTTCATGGATTAGAGGAATTAATATCATCAAAATGGCCATCCTACCAAAGGCAGTCTACAGATTCAATGCAATCCTGATAAAATCCCAATGACATTTTTGAAAGAGATAGAACAAAAATTTTTGAAATTCATATGGAATAACAAAAGGCCTCAAATATCAAAAAACCTCCTGCCCAGAAAAAAAAGAGAATGGAGGTATTACAACTCCAAACTTCAAATTATACTACAAAGCCATAACAATTAAAACAGCTTGTTACCAATACAAAACCAGACAATCAGACCAATGGAACAGAATTGAATGCCCGGAAATAAAACCATACATATATAGTCAACTAATCTTTGACAAAGGAGTGAAAAACTTACATGGGAACAAAGATAGCCTCTTCAATAAATGGTGCTGGGAAAATTGGACTAAGACATGAAAAAAAATGAACCAAGACAACTCCCTCTCACCATGTACAAAAATCAACTCAAAATGGATAAAAGATTTAGATGTCAGACCTGAAACCATAACATACATAGAAGAAAGCTTGGGCAAAACCCTCCATGAATTACAATTCAGAAATCCCTTTCTGGAAACATCTACAGATGGCAAAAAAAAATGAAGGAAAACATAAACAGATGGGACTACATCAAA
Source organism: Uropsilus gracilis (assembly GCA_004024945.1). Lineage (NCBI taxonomy): Eukaryota > Metazoa > Chordata > Mammalia > Eulipotyphla > Talpidae > Uropsilus > Uropsilus gracilis. Next base: position 6,365 of record PVHY01005940.1, on the reverse strand, counting down.
CTAAAAGCTTCTGCACAGCAAAAGAGACAACAGAAAAAAACAAAAAGAAGCTTAATCGAATGGGAAAAAATTTTGCCCTCCACAAGAGTGATAAGGGTTTAATAACGAAGATTCATAAGCAACTCACACAACTAAACAAAAGCAAAACAAGAAGCCCAATCAAAATATGGGGAGAAGAACTAAAAAGGCACTTCTCCAAAGAGGAAATACAAATGGCCAACAGGCACATGAAAAATTGCTCAACATCACTCGCAATCAGGGAAATGCAAATCAAAACCACAGTGATATACCACCTTACACCAGTAAGAATGGCCCACATCCAAAGAACGGGCAACAAGTGCTGGCGAGGATATGGGGAGAAAGGAGCACTTACACTTCTAGTGGGAATGTAAACCAGTCCAACCACTATGGAAAGCTGTGTGGAGGACCCTCAAATTAGTGAAAATGGAACTACCATTTGACCCAGCAATTGCTCTCTTGGGGATCTCGCCAAAAGAGATCTCAATGTGGGTACAAAGGGACACCTGTGCTTGGATGTTTACGGCAGCATTATTTATAATTGCAAGGACATGGAAGCAACCTAAGTGCCCCCAAACAGATGACTGCATGAAAAAAACAGATGACTGGAAGAATGGAATATTACTCATCAATTAAAAAGGACAAATTTGATGATTTTATAACATGGATGAACTTGGAAGAAATCATTAGAACTTAGCAGAAACAAATCAAAAAGAAAAAGAAACCAAATGGTTTCACTAATATATGGAAAATATTAGGGAAAAAATAAAAGCCATGAGGAAAGGTCAAAACAAGCTAACCACCAAACTGAAGCACACAACTTTACCCGGCCCTAAATAAAAATTCTTAACAATAACTGCTGAGCCTGAGTTTTTCATTTAGAGAGAAAGACTCAGGGCTGTTGGGAGAGTTTACAAATCTCTGGTCAAACCTAGAGGTTATCTGACTCTGCAGTGAATGATAGTGGCACATGACGATGTGATGTTTTCTTTCCTTCCATGGCACAACTTTCATCGATTGAATGTTTGTCTAGAGAAGGAAAGAAAACACCCTGGAAGAGAGTATAGGTGAGAATGGACAGGCAGACTGCACTTACTGAGATTAAGGCTGTAGTTTCCTTTATGTCTTCTTTATTCATTCACTTTTCTCAAAAAATTCAGCATGATTCCATAGTTTTTAAGATGTATGACTTTTAAAGAACCACTCTTTTAGAGGTGGTATAGCACATAGAAGAGTAAGGTATCCACACACTAGCTAAACGATATATGACTTTAGGGAAATAATGGCTTTTCTGAGTCCCTCCATTTCCTCATTTTCAAAATGAGGATAATAACAGGTAATCTCACTATTCATAAAGCTGTTTTGAGGATTCAATCAGGTCTATATTTGTGAAAGCCACTACAATTAATATAATTTTAGAATGTCCCTGGGAAGGATCTATAAGAAAGTAACAAAAGTAGGTACATTTGAAGGGGGAAGACAGGAGAAAAAAATGGTAAAGGGAGGAGGGGGTGATTTTTCATCAGGTAACCTTTGGACCCTCTTGCATTTTTGTATTGACATTCTCATTACCTTTTTTTTTTTTTTTAAAGTATAAGTAGAGTGGACTTTGATTTGAAGAAATTCAAAGAGCTACATAGTTAAAAGTTATTGTCTGGATAGATGGTCAATAGCCTTTGGGTTCAACTCAGTCTCCTCTGTTTTTTTAAATAAAGTTTTATTGACCATGACCACACCTACTCATTAAACATCTTCTTTAGCTGCTTTCTAGCTACCTACAGAATTGCAATGGCAGGATTGAGTAGTTGGAACAGGCATGTATGGTTTCTAGAGTCTAAAGTGCATACTATTTTCCTTTCACAGGAAAAGTTTGTGTACTCCTGGTCTAGATGTTTTGTAGTATACAGATATCTTGTTTTCCTTTTGGAAAAGTTATTTAATATGTGCTTTGTTTTTCTCTGTCTCACATGGAATGAGTGGGACTATTATTGAAACCTCTTTCTGTATCCTCGCACAAATCATTGAGCTTTGATTTGAGTTATTATTCATTCTAATAAACTTGGGGTTATTAATATGACCGAGATTCTCTTAAATACATATACCAAAATAAATTCTATTTTAAATAGTTTAATTTCTGCCTATATGGATCAGCAATCCAGAGCTATATTCAGAAGGTACTGTTTATTGTTTTGATAAAGTTTGGATCCCTGTTGGGTATCAGTGAAGTCAATAACAAAGTTCTCAGGTCTGTAAATGGGGCACAAAAATACCTGTCTGTGTCTATTTCACAGGAATGTTTTAAGGATACACAGAGTAGAAGTACTTTGTCATTTAAGCTTGATTAGTGGCTCAAAAATAATTCTCAAGATAGTGCTTGTTTGTTACAAAGGTGAACTATGGCTGTATTCATGTTTTTTTAATTAATTAAGAAGAATAGAATAAGTTCTTACTATGAATAAACGTATTCAATCAGTTACACTTTTTACATGCAGGACAGTATTTTCATGATAGTTCACTTCTATAGTGTCTTAGTGGCTATGATATCCTGGGTGTCTTAAACAACAGAAACATAGATTTTTGCAGTTTCAGGGGCTGGAAGTCCAAGTTGTTGTGGTTAGATAAATAAGGAAAGACTGTATTACTGAGTTGAGAATGGTTGTCTTCTTTCTGTGTGTTCATGTGGAGTGGGGAGGGGCCAGATGGATAGATAGCTGATGTCTGGTGTCTTTCTTTCTAAAGGCATCATGAGGAACCCAATTTCATGATCTCATCTAACCCTATTCACTTTCCTATCCCAAATACCATGATATTGGGGGAAGAACTTCAAGATATAAATTTGGGGAGACACTATCTATTCTTGCCATAGTGTGTGGCCTTGAGAGGGATGTGGGATCTAGAATCATGTCCTTCTTCTGGACTTTGTCCATTGCCATGATCTCCACTGCAGCCCTCGATACACATACTGCATGCATAGGGCTTCAGTGTCAGGGTGGAAAGCCCTGAGAAAGAGCTGGGTTGCTCACACTTCAGCAAGAGCTGCTGCTGTGTAATATGGGTCAAGCTTGAAAATCCCTTCCTTTGGAATCTCTGGTCCTTCACACAGAGCAGTACAGTGAAGTACATTACAGTACAGTACAGAATGTACAGGTTTGTTTAACTCTGAAAAGGTGACAATTTGATGGGATTAGTGCCATCAGTATGTGGAGCAATCAAGAGATTCCTTTGTTCTGCTGAAAGATTGATACAAAATTTAGTGAAGTAAAAAATAAATACATAAAAATACCCCCCCCCCCAAAAAAATCAAGATTTAGTGAAGTAGCATGAGCAACTTTAATTTTGATTTGATCTGAGTTTACTGGTGGGAAAGGGGACAAGATGAAGTATTTATCTTAAACTAATAATTCCTAGATTTTAAAGTAGCATTCCAAAGTTTTGTAGCTCCTCTTTACTTTTCCTCCCCTAAGTTAACAAATAATATCTACTGAAACTTTTTTCCTGGTCTACAAATTAGAGATGAAATTCTTTCCTGTTGATATACCACTAGGGAGCTGTGGAAATTATTATATTTGTCACTGTTACCATCATCATCAAAACTATAATCAATCTCAACCAGTTACTGAATAGTCACAGTCATAGGCATCAGGTATAATCATCTAGGAGTAAGCCATTCTACCCTCCTTCTCCTTATCTCACTCTTCTTCTCTTTTAAAAAAATCCACAGGTAATAACTCTATTCAAAGTGTTTTTGCTGATAGTTATTTTCCAGGCACACTATTCTTTAAAACTTTAGTAATGTCACATTAGTGACAAATAAATGGTAGATATCATGCCTTTTGTAACTTAGATGAATGGAATACCACTACTGTACTGTTCAAATAATGAGTTCACATTCTGTTTTATAAATCTTTAGGTTGTCATTATAGTCATGACAATTCATTAAGGAAAAAAAACCCAAAACACAGAAAAATTACATTTCCAGTGTACACTATATGGAAAATCAGAATATCAGATATAATGTTTATTATTTCTACATACAAAAGGAAAAACACAAATTCTTTTAATTGTATCTTTAATAATAAAAAGGAATATAATAATTTACCAGTGGAAGATGTATGACTTTCATGGGGCTTTGCACACCAGCATTTGTCCTATTACTTCTCTGTTATTCTCACAGCATTAATTATTGGGACCAAATTGGGGAAAATTAAAGTATAGATCCTAATGAAGTCTCTAGAATCTTTAAAAAAACAAAACCCTAACTATCTTTCCATGTCATTTTGAAGTTAGCATCGCAATGTAAGTCTGCACAGTTTTCTTTTTCTACTCAATCTTGAAAACAATTTTCTTGGTTGCTGGTCAAAGGTTGGGAGTTGTTTTCTTTTTGTTTGTTTTCCTTCTACACCTACCTCATTAGAAATGATTCTGAAGCAGAAAACAAAGGAGTAAGGTATGGGAGAAGAGACTGAGGGTTTAGTTGGAGAGTTGTTTCAGAGTTGGAAGTAGAAAGACGTTAACAGTCATCAAATATGACATGTCTCTTTCTAAGCTGGAGTGGCTGGCATGTGTGATGGAGACATTTCATTATTAGCCTCATCTATTTACCTTTAGTCTTCAACTTACTTCATTGAACTCTTTAATAATATTTGACTGGGAGATCCCCAACGGTCTAGCCTGATCAGGTCATCTGGACCCTAAACCCATTCACTGGGGTTCTTTGATTTAAAAAGGTTAAGATTTCTTCTCTCCTGTTACCAGGAGGTAATAAGCCTAGATCACAAACTTCTGTAATCATCTTGAAAACCTAAAATTTTCTTATCTCCAATGCAGACATTTAATTACATCCTTTTCTGAATCCCTCTAAATCCCTTTCCTTTCCCCTCATTTCCCAACAAGGAACATTAGCTTGGACTCATACTTGATTGTCTTTCTTGGCAACCTTCCTTGGTGACTATGGTCTCCACTCTATCTCTGCCATTATTACTACACTGATCATCCTTGTTCTCATCATCAAGTGATTTGTCTGCCCACAGGGCATCTCTTTTTGGATGTACACTCTGTGTAGAAGGGGTTTTGTCTGCTTTAATTATGCATCCCCAGCTTCTTCTTTCCCTTTCCACTTGTCTCCTTCTAGTCCATCCAAGTTTTGTCCTACTTACTACACTTGAACAGGCCTGGCTAAAGTCACAATGATCTCTGTCTTGCAAGGAAGGGCCCTGACTTGAGACTCCCTGCAATAACCTCTCATAATAACTTAGATATTTCCATAGCACTACAGTTTGCAGTATTAGTTACTTGGTGTCTCTTCTTCCACAAAATCATAAACTTTTTGAGGTCAAGATAATATCAACTTTGTCCCCATCTGTTAGGCAGATAGCAGTTGCTAGACACATATTCATGAAGTAAATATGTAAACCTTGGATGCCACTAATAATATAATAGATCTTTATAAACTAGTTATTTATTTACTTACTTCTGGCACTATAGTGAATACTGTGTGTGTCCGTCACAATTCTTATAGGTCTCACATTTTCCATGTGATGGTTTATTTGCTCAAAAAGCCTCAATGAGTTCATTTCACTGATGCAATCACTGCATGAAGCTACTGTTTCAACCTAGAATAATACCTTTAAGAGTTTTGTCTACCTGTTTATATCTACTGTTATATAAAGGTAATGTTACCTGGACACCAGATAAGTCTTAACTTTTAAACCTGCTGATCCATTCCAGAATCTGTTCTCTTGGCTACCAAGTTGACTTCAAGACTCATATTAAGTAATAATCTTCTTCATTCCCCCCATTTAAGTCTCAGTTCCCTCCTCTCCCAGCCTTGACATCAGTTGTTCTCTAAGATTTTTTCTTTCATAATATTTGCTACACAAGCAACTATATAGAAAATGCCCAGTTAAACTGTCTACCCTCTTTGGCATAGGTGCCTCCAGGGTTGGGAATACATAACTAACTTGTCATTACTTTAAACATATTTTCTGTTCTCATCAGAATATAGAAGAATCCCTGTTCATTCTTGTAACTTTGCTCATTGTGACTCCCTCTTCACTCCTGACACAACTTCCTCTCTTTTATTTGCTTACCTGAATCATCCTGGTTCCAATCTCTTCAAAAACCTAGGTCCTGCTTATTCAATCCTCCATATGGCTGTCTTGATCTATAAGATTCATGTTGGTCTCCTGTTCAGTGGCATGGGCATGAACTACTTTTCAGTAACTCAATGGTCTTTCATGTGTGTACTAAAAAACCAAATGCCAAGCTAAGACCCTGACAATTCTCATGTTATAGAGTTATGAATATGCCTGCCTGCTTGCCTGCCTGCCTGCCTGCCTGCCTGCCTC
>PVHY01005939.1:33535-78818 GCA_004024945.1 Uropsilus gracilis | reverse complement strand
TATAGGGAAAATCAAACAAACAAATACAAAATGAAAACAACCAATGGGACTGAACCATGGAGCGAGAGAGGAGGAGGGGGAAGAAGGTGGGGGAGGTGAAGAGCACAAAAGATCAGGATAGCTAACAAATGTTAGTGAAGTGGGAAAGCCCCGGGGGGGGGGGGGACAAATAAATAAATACTTAAAATTCAAAGAAAAGAACCGAAATTAGAAATTAGGCCGGGCACGGTGGCTCCTGCCTGTAAGCTTCAGCCTATGAAGCAGCTGGGGCTACGGATCGAGGTCAAGTCCCGCCTGGGGCAACATAGCGAGACCTAGTCCCAAAAAACAGCTGGGCGTGGTGGTGTGTGCCTATAATCCCAGCTACCTGGGAAGCTGAGGCTGGGGACTGCTTGAGTCTGTGGCACCTGGGGCAATGAGAGCCTGCGGTTCCACCGGCAAAAATAGCCAGACTGAGTCCTCCCCTCCCCCCCGAAAAAAAAGAACCAGAAATTAGATAGAAAGTGAAGGAAAGACATGAACATTCACAAAAAAAAAAAAAAAAAAAAAAAAAAAAAAAAAAAAAAAAGTAAGTATTAAAAGATGGTCAACTTCACTTACAAGAGAAGCAAACTAAAAATAAACTGAGGTGCAATTTCTTATTCAAAATTAAAAAGTATAATACACTTGGAAACCACGGTATTGGGGAATCATGCACTCCCTTATATTACTGGGTAGAGAGAGGGTGCAAGTTGTACCACATTTATGAAAAGGAATTTGGTGATACTTAAGAAAACTACATATGTATTTACTCTGAAACAGCAATTCCTCTTCTAGGAATTTACACTGATGATGTACTCTCTAACAACCCAAAATAGCGATTTTTGAGCTCTACATTCTGGCAGTTATTGTTTGGCATTTTACTGTGAGGATAAACCTATCTTTCTCCCTCTTTATTTTGTATTTAGTATTAGTATCAATGTCTTCCTAAGTTATAAACTATTACTATTGCTATTTGTATACTATTCGTGTTATCCCAAATTTGGACAGGTGGGTCTTCTGGCATGGCTCATGTGTCCTTATGGTACAAACACATCATTTCCCCCTAAGTATTTGCTTATTTTCTGGCACAAGTCCACAGCTTGTATTTTCCCTGTTCTAGCACAGGAGTCAGTCATTTCTCTAAGGAGTCCTACTTCCTTTTAATGTGTAGTACTATTTAGAAAACTCAACCTATGTTTTGGGCGTGTGCTTTGCTACTGGTGCATGTGTGTGCACTCATATTCTTTCCACTTAAAAAAGGAACAATATATTTTAGGAGTCACTCTATTAAATTATGAGTTTATCTATTTTTATTACAGTTGTAGTGTTTTCAGTATGTGGCAAGAACTTATTTAAGGTACTCCTACATATAAACATATATAGTTTTCAATAGCATGCAACCATCAAATAATACTCCTGTAAATAACCATGTGTGTAGACATATTTGGATTGTTGGAGTACATTTTCACAATAAATTCATAGAAGAGGAATTGCTAAGTTAGAGTAAATACATATGGAGCCTTCTGTATTTGTATTTATACTGGAGTGTGTAAAAAGACACTAAAAAGTAATGAATGTTTTTTGACAATTATTTTTGACAAAATATGGCAGTATTTCCCTTCTCATTTTTTTCTTTATGAAGCAATAAAACTTTAATTTTTATTCACCTCAATTTTTAATTTATGTTATGAAAAGTCACCCAGTATAGAAAAGCACCATAATTAGTATTCTAAGACAGGAATCAAGAAAAAAGCCAAGTAACCCAAAGTAGTACTTTGTTTTAGAAAGTCAGGTTATGGGGCTGGAGACAAGGGCCATTCTGAATGACTCACATCTCATCAGCCAAATGTCCACCTGCTGCTCTGGTCTAGCCTACAAACCCATGGGTCCAGGAACAGGGCACAGAGACAGTCCTCAGCTCCAGCGCTTACTAGACTATCCTCCCCTTACCAGAATAGGCCTGTGACTCCTCCTTTCAACCTCGACTAAAGCCTTAAAAAGAATTTGTTTCTTTTAGTTCCTCCACTTCCAGGGACATCTCCTGGGCCACTAAGCTGCCCTGTTTCTTTGCCTTATTTGTACCCCTTAAAGTTCAGACCAGGAGTCCTAGAGTATTGGACATTTTCTTCTTAATGGTACAACTGAACATGATTTAATTTAGCAGTCTTATAAAGTAAAATCTTATCTATATGCCAAGGCAACAGCCCCCAACTGTGCTTTTGTAAAGAAGAGAGAAATCCCATGCTATCAGGTTCAGCCTCTGACCATGGCAGTAAAGTGAGGCAACTTGATGTCTTCCTACTGCAGAGATGACAGTGAGGCTCTGTGACCTGGAGCTCCGCACCAGCCACAAACTCTAAATCCCAAGTTCTCCATGCCCTAAGGATAGCCCTACTCGAAAATAGATTCTTACATTTGATAAATTATGTGCAAATTAATGTTTCAAATTTCTTGCATGAAAACATTCCAGACACTTGTTTTCAGCGCAAACATTCCCCCCACATCCTTAAAATGCTCCCAAGTCACATCTTCAGTTTTCTCTTCTTCCCAGAAAGGAGGGCTCCTGGGGTGGTGGTAAAGAAGACACTCAACAAATATTTCTGGAGTAAAAGAATCCACAGGAGCAGTGGAAAAGCAGAATGGAGGATTACCGAATCAGGATCTAAACTGAGAGCCTTGCTGGGAAGGGAAGTGGGGAAATAAACTCCTATGAGTGGTCCTGAGGGTCTGGAAGGTTTTCAGACAACTCCCCTATTACCTTAAGCACCCTCCAGTGACTTCCTTAGCGCTTAGTATGACCTCGTGAGGCTCTGGCCTGAGCAGACGGTGCTCCCTGCGGTTCCGGTCCGCCTGCCCCCTGCACAGCTTTCCCCGGAACCCCTGCCAGGTGGTTCTACTATCGGCTCCCCTGGCCAGATCACCTCTGCCAGCGGCTCGGCTCTCATCGAGGACAGAGACCCATGGGGAACCTTCCTAGTCCTGCTCGCTAGATCTAATCCTAAATACCCTCAAGCTCCTCCTCCAGATACTTAATGGTCTTAATTCATGGATACTTTGATGCAAGTAACTCCCCACACAGGCTGGAATTTCCACGAGGACCAAGACTGCCTGTTTCCGGCAGAGATTGGTATTTGTTGCAAACCACCTGGAGGTAACCAGTGGAGAGATACCTGTGCCCCCCCCCCCATCGGGGGGCGAGGGGCGAGGTCCAAAAAGTCCTTGCAGGCCCCGCGGCCCTCCCCCACAGCCCTAGAAGGGATGGAGATGGGCTGGGCAACCCCCAAAGGCCTGGTTGGGCATCTCTCCCTGGACCCCACCAGCCCACCAGCAGAGAAAAAACGTTTCTCCTGCCCCTCAAAGTTACATACATGTTTGAATGTGAATATATGCATCCTGGCAGGGAGGGGAGGCTATTGATAGGCCTTATTCCTCATTTTTTTTAAAAAAAGAACTAGCGAGTCTGCTTTCCCTACTACAAATGTTGCAGTCAAATTGCCCATATTTGGGAGAATCACAGAGTTCAGCACATCTCTAAGGCAATGAATGAAACTTTTCCAGAAAAATACCTGCCTGTTTATGACTTCCCTGCCTGGTTAAGTATGGGCCTTAATATGTAAAATGGTAATAATTAACTCGCTTAATTCGATTAAGTGCCAAGTGGGGAAGAGAGTATAAGGCTCTCATCCAACCTGACAGTTACTAGCCACTTTTGGTTAAAAGGATTTCCTACCTTGGATTCTTTATTCTTTTAAACTTTGTCCAGTAAACATCCAGGACTTTTAGGGAGTACACCCGAGTTTTATCTCCTCTCAAATCTTTTCTGACCCACCTTGGGTGGAGAGTCTATCTCCATTACAATGAAGGTATACTTTGTTGCCCTCCCACTTATCCTAGAAAGGAAACTGACCTACCACTTAGCTCCGATACAATCTTTCTTCCCCTTAAATCAGCCTGTTTCCAAAACCTTTCCCAAAAATTTTCTTAGATTTGTTTTGTTTTGCTTGGTTTTTTTTGGTAATTTTTAAAATTCTCTTATTGTCATACAACTTCAGTCATATTTGTAGTTATCACTCCCCTTAGATTTGTGTTTTTTTTTTAAGGCTGTAAAATCTTAAGTCCAGGGCATGCATAAAATTTATGACATATTCTTGAATTTCCCAAGTTTGCTACTTTCACATAGATGAACCTAGAATTATTTTCCGCGTTTAGAAGCTCTGTGCCTAAGACAGAATTTCTAAACTGAAAGAGCAAGGGTGCTTCATTTACACTATAGAGTTGGGGTCCATCATTTTCTAATCTGCACACACAATCAACCACTTTTTGTCAGCTGATATTTTGAAGGATACACTAAGCTGAGAGTAATTTGCAAGTGTTACAAAGGTTGGCCCATTAGGTAAACTCAAGCTGGGAGACTGTTCATCCAACACATGAGCAGAGGTGGGGGAGGGGTTTGCCAACCATAACCACCTCTTTGTGAGGTTGTGGGGAACAGCCAATATCTTGTGTTGCTGCAGGAGTTGAAATTATTTCAACCCCTTTGGAAGGGGAAGCTAATTATAGCAAAATTATATATGCATAGATGCACTTCCCCTTTAGACTAGCAATTCTCCCTCTGGTACATTAGCCTATAGACACTTTCAAACTTGAAAAAGAATGACCTTGTGATATTCACCAGTACTTTGTAAAAGCAAAAGTTTGGGAACAACCCAAAAACCTTGGGCAGGGTACTAATTTTTAATGTAATAATGCATAATGGAAGGAGAAAATAATTTGCATTTTAATTGCATTTACATTTAAATAACAAAACCTCTGGAAGAGTAACAAGAAAACAAAATATTTTGTTGTTGGAGCTAGAAACTAGGCAAATATGAAATGGGTAAGGTAGAGACTTCTATCATTTTGAGATTTGGAGTCATATGAATATAATCTATGAAAATGCAAAAAAATGTATTTATTACTACTGTGTGCTACTTAAGAACATGTTATTTCACTATGGTAACAAGGTAACTTCACTTGGTCCCGTTTTTGTCCCATTACATTGCAGCTGTTGACTGATCCTCCAGAAATACCCTGCTCAATGTTATTACATTAAAAATAGGCCCAAAACAGGCTGGGCATGGTGGCGCATGCCTGTAGGTGGCAACCCAGGAAGCCATGGCTGGGGCCAGGGATTGCGGTTCGAGTCCTGCTGGGTGCACGTGTGAGACCTAGTCTCAAAAAAATAGCTGGGCGTGGTGATGCACACCTGTAATCCCAGCTACCTGGGAAGCTGAGGCTGGGAATTGCTTGAGTCTGTGGTACTCTGGGCAATGTGAGCCTGCAGTTCCACAGGCAAAAACAGCAAGACCTAGTCTCAAAAAAAAAAAAAAAAGCCCAAAATACAGGAGACCACACAGAGGTAAACAGAATTCCCTGGAAACTGAGATGTCCTTTACCCACAGCCCACCTCACCCTATAATGGACTCTTCCCCAATTTGTGGAATCTCCGGCCCTGATATTGCCTCTGGTTCCGTTAACGAAAGATTATTCATAAAAAGCCATAAAAATCCCCTTGCCTGAGAAAAACACATTTTCAAGGCAGCCCAAGTTTTGAAACTAATACAAAATAATCATGAGCTATATCACATGGAGCATCTCTCCTTACAGCCCAAATTGGAAGCTAGTCACCTACCTGTGTCTAGTTCTTCACAATCTTCGACAAAACTTTGCTGTTGTACAATTATTTTAATAATCATTTCTTGGAGGCCATGCATGGTGGCGCATGCCTGTAAGTGGCAGCCTAGAAAGCCATGGCCGGGGTCAGGGATTGCGGTTCGAGTTCTGCCAGGGGCATGTAGCAAGATCTAGTTCCAAAAAAATATAACTAGGTGTGGTGGAGCGCACCTGTAATTCCAGCTACCTAGGAAGCTGAGGCTGGGGATTGCTTGAGTCTGTGGTACCCCAGGCAATGTGAGCCTGTGATTCCACAGGCAAAAATAGCGAGACCTAGTCTCAAAAAAAAAAAAAAAAGTGAGACTTAAGTCTCAAAAATAATAATAATAATCATTTCTTGGGGATGTGGGATTGGTAAAACCAACTTGCTTCTCTAAAACCTTAGACACAGGAAAGCCAGGCATGGTGGCGCATGTCTGTAAGTGGCAGCCTAGGAAGCCGGGGCTGGGACCAGGGATTGTGGTTCGAGTCCTGCTGGGGGCACGTAGCGAGACTTAGTCCCAAAAAAAATAGATGGGCGTGGTGGTGCGTGCCTGTAATCCCAGCTACCTGGGAAGATGAGGCTGGGGATGGCTTGAGTCTGTGGTACCCCAGGCAACGTGAGCCTGCAGTTCCACAGGCAAAAATAGCGAGACCTAGTCTCAAAAAAAAAAAAAAAAAAAAAAAAAAAAAAAAAAAAAAAAAAAAAAAAAAAAAAAAAAAAAAAAAAAAAAAAAAAAAAAAAAAAAAAAAAAAAAAAAAAAAAAAAAAAAAAAACAAACCTTAGACAGGAGCTGATCTAAGTGGTTTATGACCTTCAGACCAGGTTGCTAGTACACTTCTGAGGCTGAAAGGAGGGTGTCAAAATGTCAACAGGCACATAACTGGTTTCTTTTTCAACAGCATGCCAGAATTCACCTTTGTCTTCTCAGTAACCCAAGGTACATGATGTTTAAAGACACCAGAAAACAACATAAGCACCCTGAACTTTCAGAGAGCAGGAAAACAATACCCTTTATAAAGGTCTTCTATGGTTTCCCTCATGGGATAGTCAATAATGAGGAGAAGAATAAAGTCTGGAGTCCCTCCTTGCACAAACCCTAGAAGGGGAGTAATGTTAAATGTTAGTCCTGCAATAAATGATCAAGAGCAATCTGTATTCAAGAAATACTCACTGAAGGCCTGTTTCATCAGACAGAATATTCTAAGACTTCATATAGTTTACAATATAGCCTTAACTCATTTAAATCCTTGCTACAATTCCCAGTGGATACATATTATCCTCATATTACAGATGTGGAACTGAAGCACACAGGTTGACATGGTCACCTTTCCATAGCTAAATTAGAGCCTGGTCAAGTTTCAAACCCAAGTCATCTAGCTGGTGCCAGTCAGTGTCTTATATCTTCAACCAGTGCTTATTACACATTGCCTACTTTTTCTTTCTTTTTTTTTTTTTTTTTTTTTTTTTTTTTTTTTTTTTTTTTTTTGAGACTAGGTCTCGCTATTTGCCCATGGAACTGCAGACTCACACTGCCCAGGGTACCACAGACTCAAGCAATCCCAACCTCAGCTTCCCAGGTAGTTGGGATTACAGGCACACGCCACCATGCCCAGCTATTTTTTGGGATTAGGTCTCGCTGTGTTGCCCCAAGCGGGACTTGCACCGCGATCCCTGGCCCCAGCTGCTTCATAGGCTGAAGCTTACAGGCATGAGCCACCATGCCCGGCTTACATATTGCCTACTTAAAGAAGAAAATATCCTTGCATATTGCCTACTTAAAGAAGAAAATATCCTTGCCTTGCTGCAGTTCACATTTTAATAGGGGAAAAAGAGGAAAATGAACAGTTAACACTGTCAGCCAGGGTAGTAAATGCCATAAGGAAGAGGTTTAAGCAGAAATTGTGGAGTGATCATGAACCACTGGAGAGAAGGGGGCAGAAGCATTAGAAAATCTATAGTTTTCCAGGCAGAGAAAATAAAAGCCCTGAAATGGTAACATGATAATTTGCCATCATGATAATTTGTGTACATGATAATGTACACAGACTTTAGGAGAGGTGGGGTATTATAGGTCAAAGTAGGGAGTCTGGTTAAGTTGGATGGAAAACTATGGAGAATTTTGGGTTCCTTCTAAAGGAGACCATAGGATTCACACTTAGAAAGTTAAATCTGACTCAAGAACACTAAAAATTATTGAGGCCCATTAAGAGTCAATCATCCTGACAAGACAGGATAGGGCTGGACTAGATGTAGGTACAGGAAGGACTCCTTCTGATTTTATTGATCTGACAAGGCTTGCTCACAGATACCATGTCAATGGTAAAAGGTCAAGGATGGCTCCTAGTTTTTGTCTCAATGAGGGTAAGAGTTGTCTGATGGACTTGCCACATTTGTTTCCTATATAGCTAAATATTAGTTTTCTCTCCCATTATTGGTCAGTGTCTACAAGAAATAATCAACACTTGTTACTAAGTATGATGTCTGTTCTAAGTACTCTACATATATTGACAGTTAAATCTTACAATTTAATAGGGAGTCAGATGCTATTATCTTCAATTTGGAGGTCAAACAAACTCAAACATCATTGGATCAGAAATCTCCCTAAGTGGAATGTTTGTAAACTGCCCGGTCAGCCTGTAATAGGAAAAACTGTCCCCACTTTTGCATGGTTCCTCAGCTATCAGAGTGAGCTCTGGCTATGGTCACACCTTCACTTAGGCCAACACACTTAACCTTAATGAAGCAATTTTGTAAAGATGGGGTGAATCCCGGAAACTGATTCAAAGGGTCTGTGAATTTCTTTTCCATATAAACCTATCTCTAAGAGTGAACTTTCTTCAAGTTGAATGCAGAGGAGAATGGACCTTATCAGGAAATCCTATTTGAATAATACATTTAGATGATTTTAAAGTTTTCAGCCAGAATCTAACCTAACCTACATAAATTAAAATCTTCAATCATCTGCTAAGACTTATGCAAAAGGACATAGCTCATTTTCCAACAAAAGGAAAGCAAATTGATGAGATGTGGTTATAAAACTGCTATAGTACTAATGATTCTGTATCTGTTCCAGGAAATATTTACATTTTATTTCATTCATATTATGTTAACCAATTATAGAACTAACATTTTTAGAAAAGCCCATTTCAGTCAATTCCAGATATTATCACATCTCCCCTAGACTGATTTGTTGTTATCTTGAAGTTTGGCTCCTAGATGATTTCTTTTTTTTTTTACTGTGGCCAGGTATGGTCTTGGCTAGAATAGCTTGAGGGTTGCAGGTAAGGGTCAAGCTCAAGGAGCAATACATCTACAGTATATCAACCACACCTCAAGGAATTATATACTTAAAATGTTATTCTTTATTTGGCAATTTGGGGGGGGGGAAGTCACATCATATCAGGACTCAGAAAGAGGTCAAGGCAGAGAACCCAATATGGCTGTTTTTTTCTTATCAGACTGGAGCAGAATTTAAACCAACTTAGAGCCACTCCAACTCTGGCTTCTATTTATTCTTTACATCCTGGTTCCAGATGTTGATCACAAAATAGCTTCACATCATCCCAGGACCTAGTCCGAGGGCATTCATGGCTTCCTCAAGTTTGATCATCCCTACAGGAAAGAGAGTAACTATTGGTATACAGTGAGGGGGTAGGGGACATCCTGCACAGTTTGAAGTCTCTTTCAAGCTTCATTTCTGGGACTTCCCTAGCCAGGGGTTCTGTGGTTGAGATTCTCTTGGCAGTCTCAGAACGTGAGATTTCAATCAATCTCATTTCAATGAGCTGCAGTGACAGAAAGGAGAATTAATTGGGTTATGATCTTGGAAAACCTTGTCCCATGAGGCCCGCCCCAGCAGCCTCCCATCGTATCTTAGGCCAGGGATGGTACCACTGAAGGAGTCTCTGGAAAACCCAGACACCGAGGGTCAGAGGTTCAGGTGGCTTCCCAAAAGGGAAGGAAGGGAAAATGAGAGGGGCTGGAGAGGAACTAAAGCTGCCCTCGAGGGGCTCACCTCGTTCCTGACGCTGGCGGTGCCACTGGGCCAGAGACTGCAGCATCCACCTGGTCCGAAGCTTGTACAGGTAAGAGCCGTAAACCACAACTTCGGTGAGGTCCGAGGATTCCAGAGCCTTTAGCTCGAGCATGGCCTTGCTCACTTTCTCGAAATATGGGATCCCAGATCCGTGAGGGCCTGTTAGAAGAAGGAGATGCGAGGGCTGACCCACAGACACCGAAAGCCGGGTCGGGACACCCAGGTTAAGGATCACTCACCAAATATGGCTTCCAGCAGTCGCGTCTGGACCTGAAACACCTCAGGATTTTTTAAGTCTTCGGGAACTTTCACCCACGGCGGGATATCTTTCCGTGCGGGAAGCGTTCCCATGCTGGGTACCTCAAAGGTAACCACGCTGGCTCCCGGACTAGGCCTTAACTCTGCAGCCAGACACTCCTGCGCCTAGAGGGTCTAGCACCTGAATGGCCCCACCCCCCACAGGTCCCGCCCCGGACAGACCCCGCCCCCAGGCTGGCGGGCCAATCCAGCACCCAGAGTGCTCGACCAGCCCGCCTACCCGTGCTAAGGTCTCCCGGTTACCAGCTCCTGGGTTTACCGCTGCTGAGTTCTTCTGGGCCCAGCTGTTTCAGCTTCTGCAACTTTGCCAGCTGAACGGATCATTTCTTCCGCGCGGGAATGTCTTGGCTTGTGAGTGGGAGGCGACGGCACTGTCGACTCTTCCCCTAGGAATCAGTAGTTGGATACCAACTACCAGAAAAGCGGGAATCCAGGCTTAAGAGAGTCTCAAGAGAGAACCACCCTAGCTGTCTCAGAAGTTCCTACCTACCACTTTCCAAAGAAGGAGCTGGTTCCCTGGGTCAAAGGGTATTAAACCCAGTGCTTTATGTGTGGGCCACCTGCGTTTGAGTTTTCCTTGATTTGGAAGGTCCGCTGCCTGACAACTCTGACCCAAACTGCGTGTTCAGGTTTCTGGTTCTAAATAAATGTTATCTAGTCTACGGCCAAACCACCCTGAACGCGCCCGATCTCGTCTAAATAAATGTTATTTATTTTAAAAATGTAGTGCTTGAAAAAAAAAAAATGTAGTGCTTGAAGGCCGGGCATGGTGGCACATGCCTGTAAACGCCAGCCTAGGAAGCCGCGGACAGGGCCAGGGATTGCGGTTCGAGTCCTGCTGGGGGTACCTATCGAGACCTAGTTCCAAAAAAATATAGCTGGGTGTGGTGGTGCGCACCTGTAATTCCAGCTACCTGGGAAGCTGAGGCTGGGGATCGCTTGAGTCTGTGGTACCCTGGGCAACGTGAGCCTGTGGTTCCATAGACAAAAATACCAAGAGTCTCAAAAAAAAAAAGAAAAGAAAAGAAAAATGTAGTGCTTGATTACATGATTTCAATGTTTTCTACCTTCATGGATTTCTCCAGAATTTTTTATCTCATCTATTGATCTTTATATAAATATATATTTTAGAGGTAAACTGGAGCTGCTCACTTTATTTTTATTTATTTATTTGTTTGTTTGTTTGTTTGTTTTTGAGACTCAGTCTTGCTATTTTGCTGGGGTAGTCCCAATCCTGGAGACTCAAGTGATCTCTAATGTCAACCTCTCAGGTAGCTGGGATTACAGGTGCCCACCACCATGCCCGGCTGTTTTTTAGAGACTAGGTCTCCCTGTGTTGCCAGGGGTAATATCGAACCTGCAGACTCAAGCGATTCCTGGCCTCAGCCTCCCAGTATTGAGATTACAAGCGTGCATCACACCCTAATCTTTTTATATTTTAATGTTTAATATAAGGCCTCAAAAAGATTAAGTTGCCTGTTCTCAAGAGGAAGTCCTGTAACATGTACTATCTTCCCATGAATAGAATAACATTCTTTGGTCAGACCTCTTCAATTCTATCAAAGTCTGTTGGTTTTTTTTTAAATCAACCACCAGTGTAATCAATTTAGATAATGATGATTGGCTAAAACTATCAAAAGAGAGGTTATTAAGGAACTAGATATTCACAAGATCTGAAGTACCAGTACACAGATTATGAATTGCAAGAGAAAATGTTTGTTTACAATAGTAACTTGGAAAACAGATTCCTTGTAACCAAACACCAAAATTAACATCACTTGTTCAGTATCTTGTTTATATGCAACATGATATCCTCACTGTGATATTGTACTAGAGTTTTGTCATTGGACAAAAGTGTTACCATTGGGAGAAACTGAGAGAGGATACTTGGAAACTATTATTTCTTACAACTGTATGTGAATCTACTTTTTTTTTTTTTGAGACTAGGTCTCGCTATTTTTGCCCATGGAACCGCAGGCTCACGTTGCCTGGGGTACCACAGACTCAAGCAATCCCCAGTCTCAGCTTCCCAGGTAGCTGGGATTACAGGCACGTACCACTGCGCCGAGCTATTTTTTGGGACTCTAGGTCTTGCTGTGTTGCCCCCAGCGGAACTCGAACCGCAATCCCTAGCCCTAGCTGCTTCATAGGCTGAAGCTTAGAGGCATGAGCCACTGTGGCTGGCTCCTGAATCTACTATTCTCCCAAATGAAAGTTAGAAAGTGAAATCAGTTTTTAGAGATGCAAATGAATGTAAATTGTATTTATCATCTCCTAGTTCTATTTAATTTTCCAACTGACTCATTTAAGGCTTTTACTTTACCATTTATGAATGAATTTTTACACTCTTTCTAATTACACTCTTTCTAAATTCTGTGATGTACTACAACCATCCCAGTCTAGGTAAATTTGTCAGTTATAGCAGCTAAAGAATATTGGAATTCTTGGTGGATTTTACAGGCTTTAATGCTCTTTCAGGGAACCAGGTTACTTAGGCACACCAGGTAGGGAGGCTGGTTCAATTGTATGGCAAGCAGGCAGGCTAGGCAGCAGGGGTAAGGGGGCTGTGAGTTAGGGCAGCCCACCAATTCCCCCAGGAATCTTCTAGCTCTTCCTTTGACCTCTTTCTCTCTCTAGCATTCTGTTTTGCATTCTCTTTGTGCTCTCTCCCTGGGTGATGCTGCCCCTTTATCTCAGCCTCCCAGGCCCAGACGAGCCTGAAATCAGGTGGGACAACAGGAAAAGGGAAGCAGCTGGCCCTTTAAGGCCAGCCACACACCAGGCATGCAGTAGCAAGACCACATTAACCTTATGAGGGAGGCAGAAACAAATGTACTTCATAAAAGACAAATGAGACAAGAGTTACTAAGGGGTACAAGGGAACCCCTTTGGTGATCTTACCACACAGTCCAATCTCTAGTCCAAAGCGCACATGGTTTCAGCAGCCATGTGTGTCCACAAAATGGTTGCCCAACCTTAAGCTGGATGAAGGAGGTAAGATGGCGCTGCCACTCCTTCTTCAAAGACTCAGCTCCACTCACTGCAAGCCAGAAGGAACCAAGATGGTGTCATCGCAAGATGGAATCGTTGATCCTTCTCCGAAAGCAGGAGATTGAAATCCAGTGAGAAAAACCAGGATGGCGTTGTCAATTCTTCTCCAAAAGGCACTGCTCCGAAATTCTTTCAGCTCCAACTCCAAAGTGGCCCAGCATCAGCAACTCCTTTGATACAGCAACACAGTAAGCACTTCAGACGTCTCACGTTGAAAACGGCAACACAGCAAACTCTCTTCAGTTCTTTAGAAGACTTCCAAGCTTCGCAGTTTCAAAAGTAAACCAAGTTTTCAAGTACCACGTTTCCAAGATAGTTCACACAGCTCACAAGTTTCTCCAACATGCTTCCCCGGGCTCCTCACCAGCCAAGGCTGGGGATGGAAGCCCACGGCTTGACTTCCTTCCCTCCCCTGCTGCCCCCACATGGCAGTAGCAGCTCTGAGGCCTCCAGCCTCCTTGCTGCTCCTCTCTGCTCCTTCCTTCTCGATTCTCCTCTGTTCTCTTCCATTCTCTTCTGTACTCTACTCTTCTCATCTGTTTTCTGCCCTTTCTCTATTCTATCTTGTTCTGTCTCTTTCCCTGTCTCTATCTCTGTCCCCTCCCTGATCCTTTAATCCTCTTTTCTCTTGAGAAGGCTTAACTTCCCTTCTCCAAGTCTCCATCCACCAATGCTAACAATAGCTATTTTAATACTGATATCAACACCAGTACTGGGGGCCACAGCCCCCTAACAAGCCCATCCACGCATGAGTACCCCCATTGGGCCAGGGTATGTGCAATCCCCAGAAGGGTGAAATACCACAGGTGCTGGTCATAGAGGCTAATTTCAGAAAGGTTAAAAACCCTGATAATTCATTTTACCCTACCTGTGCTCTTTGCCATACCTGAGAATGTCTAGTTTTTTCATCAAAGTCACCAATGCAATTCAAGTATCTATTATTCTAAATTGAGGCCATTGTAGAAAACCACTGCTTTGAAATATGTTTTAAAATTTGGAGCCTGACAGTTTGTCCCCCTTTAAACCTTTCTGCTTCTTTCTACTATATCAGGTTTCATCTGGAAATCTCAGGTCATTGCTGGAGGTTTTTTTCCAGAGCAATCACTGATGATTCAACAAAAGCTATCCTCCAGTTATCATCCTCCAGTTTCCACAGAACAATATGAAACCATGCTTTTCCCAATGGGAAAAAAATCTCTAAGGAAAAGTCAAGTTTCTGACAATATTGGCTACTTGGTAAGGACAGAAATTCCAGCTTCTTCTAAACTTCTCTCCCCTCATGTCGATGGCCTTACTCCTAGTCTAAATATCACCTACATTATAGAAGAAATTGAAGTCCTTCATTTATTTGTTAAAAAGTCAGTAAGTACCTACAATATGATATATTTTGCTAGATACTAGGTAAACTCCTGAAAGATGATCCCCTGTCCTCAAGTAAGAAGGAAAAACTAGACAGGCAATTGTAATTGATGTCACAAGCACTGGGATCAAAAGAAGAACCACAACCCAGGCAAGGGTGTATTAGTCAGTGGTCTCAGAGACATAGAACCAGAAGCACATATTCAGATATGTACACACATGCACATACATATACATATGAAAAGATTTATTTCAAGGAATTGGTTTATAATATTGTAGACTTAGCAGGTCATAATTGTAGGACAGGCAGCAGGAGGTGATAAAATTTTTGAGTTACAGAGTATTGTGAGTACACAGAATTATAAATTTATAAGTAGTTCAAACACTAAGACAGAACCTATGTGACAGAATTCCTTTTTCCCCAAATTATCCTCTCTTTTCTTCTTTCTTCCCCCTTTCTAAAGTTTTTAGTTTAACTTCTCAAATTCAGTTTTCCTCTTAAGGTCTTATCACTGATTGGATGATGCCTGCCCACATTACTGAAGATAATCTTCTTTACTTGAATCAATTGAAGGTGGCTATAAACCACATCTACATAGTGCTACCACCAGCAACAACTAAATGAGTATTTGGATAACTGGATATAGACTAGCCAAGTTGACATATAAAACTAACCATGGCAAGGGGTGTCTTGAGAAATTCCATAGAGAGGTAAGGGGAAATCTGGAAGCAATACAGGAATTTTGTCAACTTTCTTCTTCCTGTAAAGGACACAACTGCCTATTCAATTCCAAAGTCTAACCTCATACTAGAGCTAATGCCCTTGCCTTCAGCTCTTCAGAACCATGTTTTAACTATCCTTTATCAAGACTTCTGTACCTCAGTATGGAAACATCCTTTATCCTAAAATGGTCAATGTTCAACTCGAAACTCCCATTCCAGATGCAACCCAATCTCCATCCCTTCTGTCACCCAAATTCCCTGGGAAGCAGTCCATGCTGCCACTTCTGATACCTCACATGTTCCTGTACACTTTACTCTATGGAACCTGTATCTGCATATCAAGAGGTTCACTCCCTAGTAGGCTTCAGTGGAGGTGTGCTAAGGGCTCACCTCCAGGCCCAGGCTGTCCAGGGGGACTTTTGTTCCTTTTTCACTCCCCTGATTTTTTTATTTTCTCTGTGCTTCTTCCCTTCTTCTGCCTATACCTTAAATGTGTGATCCTGAGTCTTCTTTTACCCCTTCCCCTTTAATGGGAAAATATTGGGATAATGAGTTTGTCATTATCCCAACAATTTTGTCTACACTAATGATTTTGGCCACATTCTAAAGCCCAAACCTAGATTTCCAGAATCACTCACTGTGTGATTAACCAATAGCCCATTACATATTTACATCTTCTCATCTTTGAAGCTGTTGAAATTCTAAATGTCCCAAAGCAAACGCAGTAGCTTCTTCTTCCCTTTTGACTCCTCCTGTTTTGTTTTCTAAAATATGTGTCCACACTTCCTGAAAATATTTCCAACAGTTGACTTTTATCTATTCTATACCACAGCTGCCAAGTCTGGTCAATTCTAACTTGAACTCATTCACAGATCCAGTTTCTGAGCCCAAATTCAGATGCCATTTATGCACAGTATTAGGAGACATAATTAGGAGTAACTATAAGTGAATAGAACATCTGTGGGAGAAGTCATCTAAAAATTTTACCCTTGCCTACCTTGGGAGAACCAGTGGCAGGACAAGGGTATAATTTTTTTTTAAGAATAACTATTGGAATTTAAGGAATTTAAGCTGATGTAGCATGAAAAGGAAAGCTATTTATTTTCTATTTCTATTCTAGTTTCCCATCAGCATTAATCTATTCCTAGTTTATTTGGATTCAGAATCTTTCTAAGCATATACATAGGTGAAATCAGCATACTGCTATTTAACTTATTGCTAGCATAACATCAACTCTCATATGTTATCGTACAACTTGCTTTCAATTTTAAGAAAATTAAAATTAGTTCACTTTTTTTTTTCTTTTGAGACTAGGTCTTGCTATTTTTGCCTGTGGGGTTGCCCGGGGTACCACAGACTCAAGCAATCCCCAACCTCAGCTTCACAGGTAGCTGGGATTACAGGCACGCGCCACCATGCCCAGCTATTTTTTGGGACTAGGTCTCGCTGTGTTGCCCCAAGAGGAACTCGAACCACTATCCCTGGCCCCAGCTGCTTCATAGGCTGAAGCTTACAGACATGAGCCACCATGCCTGGCTAAAATTAGTTCACTTTTAAATATTCAGGACAGGTTATTAAAATTGGAACTTTACTGTCCACACAATTTTGTATCCAGGAATCTGGCTAACTTGCAAAAAGTATAGGTATATATGTGTCAAAATAGTCTCAAAATCATTAAAATAGTGAAAAACCAGAGCATATGCAAAATGTTCTTCAGTGGATATAAGGACAGGTAATTTTTTAAAGAATGCAATAGCTTTAAATATATTAAAAACAAAAAATATACGTAATATATTAAGCAAAACGTTCCTCTTCATAACAGAAGGACAAAGGAAAAAGTTCATGTCTTCTCAAAATTTTGTTTGTAATGACCCATGCTGTGGACAAATCTGGATTGAATTTGGTTCAATGAATCCTAATTCTCCCACTCACTTGAAAGATATGGACATTTGTGAACCAAAAGAGGTGAATTCATTCTAATTTCCAACATTTGGCCAACCATTGATGTTTTACCTGATTACAATGCTTATGGATGCCATGTTGAGTGAGTGAAACTGGAGCAATGTGCCCATTCTTTCTTTTAATAAACACTTATGGAGTACATTCCATGTGTCAAGCATGTTTCCAAGTGCAGGGAATACAACAGTGTGTGTGTGTGTGTGTGTGTGTGTGTGTGTGTGTGTGTGTGCGTGCGCGTGTGTGATTTAAATGTCTCTATACCCATAGTCTAGTGGTGGTAGTGGTGATGATAGGAAGAACAGAAACAAACAAGATTAATTAGTAAAATACAGAGTTGGTTAGGTAAGGAAGGAGGATAAAAATGTGATTTCAAATTGGGAAACCATGGAAGGTTTTACTGAGAATCAAGTGACATTCAATTAACATGGCAGTGTTTGTTTGTTTGTTTGTTTTTGAGACTAGGTCTCGTTATTTTTGTCCATGGAAACGCAGGCTTACATTGCCTGGGGTACCACAGATTCAAGCAATCCCCAGCCTCAGCTTCCCAGGTAGCTGGGATTACAGGCACGCGCCATCATGCCCAGCTATTTTTTGGGGGACTAGGTCTCACTATCTTGCCCCAGGTGGATATCGAACCACGATCCCCAGTCCCTGCTGCGACTCCATAGGCTGTTGCTTACAGGCATGCACCAGTGTGCCCGGTTCTAACATGGTAGTTTTAAGTGGCGTGATTTAATTTACTGTGGTGTTTTTGTTTTTGTTTTTGAGACTAGGTCTTACTAATTTTGCCTGTGGTACTGCAGGCTCACGTTGCCTGGGGTACCACATACTCAAGCAGTCCCCAGCCTCAGCTTCCCAAGTAGCTGGAATTACTGGTGCGTGCCACCATGCCCAGCTATTTTTGGGGGACTAGGTCTCACTTCGTGCCCCTGACGGGACTCGAACCGCAGTCCCTGACCCCGGCCGCGGTTTCCTAGGCTGCCGCATACAGGCATAAGCCACTATGCCCGGCTGATTTAATTTACTTTTAATGAGTTCTTTTGTCCCTTCTGTTCGAGAAGAGACTAAAGGCAGATGAAAGCTGACAGGATACTCAAGGTTTGGGCTTTCTTAAAAACTCATCAACTACTGTTCTGTGCGCGTTCACTCCCAAAGAGGTGGAAACCCAGCTTCCAGCTTTCTCCGATCCTGCCCTTGGAGGATGGTGTGACCTCTTCTTTCATAGGTTTTTATTAACAAGCTCTTCCTAGCCAGGCACGGTGGCTCGTGCCTGTAAGCTTCAGCCTATGAAGCAGCTGGCGCTAGGTATCATGGTTCAAGTCCTGGCTGGGGCACATAGTGAGACCTAGTTCCAAAATAATATAGCTGGACATGGCGCACGCCTGTAATCCCAGCTACCTGGGAAGCTGAGGCTGGGGATTGCTTGAGTCTGTGGTACCCCAGGCAATGTGAGCCTGAGGTCTCATGGGCAACAATAGCAAGATCCAGTCTCAAAAAAAAAAAAAAAAAAAAACACAAGTTCTGCCAGGTGAGATCCCTGAACCTCACAGACCCTGACACAGGAAGGTGTCAGTCTTAACTCAGCAACTCCTTGCACAACAAGGAGCTAATTATACACTCTATTTGACTTATAAACCAGTTTTTTCTAAAGATATCTCTGTGCCCCACCCCATCTTAGGAACATAATAATATACATTTATTAAGGAAGTTTGCAAAGTTCAGGTTTATTCCTGCAAAGGTGCTTAATCTACCTGGAAGGTAATTTTTTTTTTTCTCAAAGAGACTAGATCCCACTATGTTGCCCAGGGTTGTTTCAAGCATGCAGACTCAAGTGATCCCCAGACTCAGCCTCCCAGGTAATGGGATGACAGGTGTGTGCCACCACACCAGGCCTGGAAGGTAATCTGAACATGAGAAATAAGATTGTTCAGTACTTGAAAAATGTTGAATGTGCGAGATCTGCCTGAGCCTGAGCAACTCCTGTATCTTTCCTTTATTTCAGGTGAACCTGAGCAAAAGTGGTTCCCTGTCCTCCACAACATGTTCAGATCACACACCCCTCCTCTTCAGCCAGGTACCACTTGTTGCCCTTTCCATGTCTGTCTTCCCACTGGTTACTTCTATGGTACTTTGGTTTCCATTTTTTCAATGGTTACTTCTCTAACATGCCTTCATATACCATTGCAGAAGGAATTTTCATTGTTGGGGTTTGGAAGCACAGAATTTGTGTTGTTTTGAGTCAGTTTTTGAAAGGTTAAAACCCTGAAGACTCACATTATTTTTACTAAATAATCATTTTTGAGAAAATCTGTACAAGAGAAATGTAAACGTGTCACTTCTGCTGTAGGACTGGATGGAAGGAGTGCTGTCCTAGATGTTTCTCACCACTTCCCATGCTCTGATTCCCAACAAATCCTTGCGTTTCCCATCAATTATGTCTTTTGAAGAACAAGTATTTATAGGTTTGTTTTGTCCAAAAATAAGTTTCAGTGTTTTTTCATGGTAAAGTTCTAGCAAATGTGCTGGCGGGCACATAAGTTAATTCAATATCAGTGAAGCCAGCAAGTCTGGGAGGACAGGAGCAGAATTAAGTACAGATTAAGAGAACAGCCGCCATGTTGGCCTCCCACATCTCTCCCAAATTGTTTCTCCAAGTCTTTCCATGTGTCTTCATCAAGACTGGTGTAAGTTCAAAGCTGAAAATAACCTGCCTCTTCTCTGTGTCTCTCACAGCCCACCTCATTGAATCCTATAAGCTTCACCTGGCTGCTCAGTTCACTCATCACTAAGTGGGGAAGGGGATATGGTTCTTCCCCCCTTTATGGAGATATTTCTGTCCCACCTCCACAGCCTCCAGGAAGGATAGTTGCAAAGGCCAGATCCTTGGGTTTCAGCCAAATTCTCCCATAAGTGTTCTGCATACCCATGGAAGTTTACAATTCTATCCTGTGCAACTTTGAGTGGATTTAGTCCTTCTTTGGGCTCTCAGTTCATATCCTGCTTAGGTGTCAAGACTTTTGATCTTGTCAGACACCTGAACTACTTTGGCCTCAGAACTTACACAAGAAGGGTACAAGGATGACCCAAACTGAATTCAGGGGCTCTCTTCCCACCACTAGGTCTGGGCATCATACTCATATACTATATAACTACAGAGAGTTATACAGTTTCACCTTTCTGAATGACTGTTAACAGGTAGTGCTTTAAGTTGAACAGAAAAATTAAGAAGTTGAAGCGCTATTGTGTTATTTATAGAATGAAGGCATTAAAAAAAGTTTCAAGGATGTCACTCTACTGTTCAAACCACATGGACCAGACACTGTTGGGTCTAACAATGCTCAGTTGTCAGAACCTGTTAAGGTCAGAACCTTAACAGGTCAGAACCTGTTAAGAAAGAAGCTGGTAAGTGGTGGCTTCTGAGGAGAGAACTCAGTGGCTAAGTTCAGGGGGGAAACAGGAGATTTACTTTAACCCTTGGACACCTTTTTCACTCTAAATTTTTGTATTTTTGATGTATTTAATTGGAACTTACATTAAAGTGGATTGCCTGTTGATTTGCCCCTGCTTCTGTGAGACTGGCCTCACTTCCCTGAATTCTTCCTAATTTTCCCAGTTGAAGCTTCAAGTGGGAAGCTCTGCCTCTCCCTCCCACAATGGGTACAAGGAAAGGCAGCTGGAGAGAGGTCTTGAAACCAATGAACTTGCTTAATTTCTGGAATAATTTCAGACTGCCTGAAGTGCAGGTGAGACCAGGAGACCAATGAGAAAGAAGGGGACGGGGTGGGGTTTGCCAAAAGCCCTTGAAATAAGGCCCAGGCGCAGGCGCCACTGCCCGCCCACCTGAGACCTCTTGGTTCGCAGTTGTGTTGCTGCTCCCATTGAGGCTAGTTTCTGTATGGCTACTCTCAAGCAATTTCCAACGCTCATACAGCTGGAACAGGGAGAAGGCACAGTATTTCAAGTGCTCAGCAACCTCACCAAGCGCCCCTACTGGTTCCACTCAGAGTACCTGAAGAGTCCAAAAGCTGTTCACCTGGAAGCTTGGCTGGTGGAAGCGATCTTCGGTGACTGGGCCTAAGGAGGGTGGATGATGCAGCCCCTGCTCCACCATCCCCCTTCCCCCAGGCTGACAGTGTCCTAGGACAGCTTCTCTAGCGGCCTGCCCCCCTCCAGCCCTCTATTACCCCCTTCCTCACCAAGTCTTACACCTCACCTTTTGTTTCCTGAGCAGGCCCAGGTGGAGAGAACATCCCACACGTGGAGTGGGTGTCCCAGACCCTACTACACGTTAATCGGTGGGAACCCGAAGGAGAGGCTGAAATCTTGATATTTGGTCGACCTTATCACCAAAAGGATGTATCCGCGATGATCATGAACTTGGCTGACTATCACCGCCAACTCTGCACACAAAGGAAGGGCGAGAGAAGAGTCAGGGGGTACTTCTGACCCATCCTGGGTTCTTTAGGAGAGGCATGGTTGCTTCCTTGCTGAATGAGTAAGTTTCATCCTCTGAGTTGCTCTGGAGAGTGTTTCCAAGTTTGCATGGGATCTGGAAGGTCCAATTTCCACCCCTCCCCCTAAGTTATATTCCGAGGCCCCTCAGAGGATATGAATGATCCCCTTGCGGAGAGACAGTATGGGGGCACAGGTACAGTCACCTCACATTACTTTTTTCCAGGCTCAGAGAAGGCTTCTGTCCAGGAGGACCAGACTCAACATTCTCAAGATGTGACCCAGGTCGCCCCGAAGGCTACCCGCGAGGTGGCGACTCAAGTCGCCCGGAAAGCTACATGCGAGGCGGCGATCCAGGTCGCCCCGAAGGCTGCTCACGAGGCTGCAACACAATGCTCACCGGATGCTACCCGCGAGGCTACGACTCAGCGCTCGCCGGAAACTGCCCAGGACTGGGTTATCAGGTTGTAGGGTTAGACCACGGGTAAGAACCAAGGGTTCAAGTGGAAGCGCTCCCATTTGGAGCCCTATTCTTCTACATCCTTTCTTGTGTTTTGTCCCCTTTTACATCCTACTTCTGCCGTAGAACTGAGGAAAAAATGGTGTGAGTTGTTTGGGGTTCCCGCCTCACATGTTAAATGTTTGCAAACAGAACTTTGAGTTCTAATAAAGACTCAGATATAAAAAGAAAAAAAAACCAGCTGTCCTTAATGTCTGTTAACTGGCAGGAAGAAAGGGGGAGCACAATCCTCCAGCAGCCAGGCTCCTTTTTATTTGGAGACTTCCTTTGTGCTTACTAACTAGGCCATCTGGCTTTGCCAGGTGGAAAGCCTCTAAGACCTATGGAATCCATCCTAACCCGGAAACCTCTCCAAGCTGTGTTTTTTGTTGTTGTTGTTGTTGTTGTTGTTGTTTTGGACTAGGTCTCGCTATTTTTGCCCGTGGAACCCCAGGCTCTTGTTGCCTAGGGTACCACAGACTCAAGCAATCCCCAGCCTCAGCTTCCCAGGTAGCTGGGATTATAGGCGTGCGCCACCACGCCCAGCTATTTTTTTGGAACTAGGTCTCGCTACGGGCCCCAGGCGGGACTCGAACCGCGATCCCTAGCCCCGGCCACTTCATAGGCTGAAGCTTACAGGCACAAGCCACTGTGCCCGGCTCTCCAAGCTGTCTTGTTTCTACTCAAAAATGACAGGATGCAAAAACCTGGTTCAGACCTGGGCTAGGCCTGTGGTGGCTAGGCACACCGTGGCTGTACAAATAGCAACTTTATCAGCAGTGGCAAAGTGGGGTGAGGGTGTGGGCTAGGGGATGGGAGAAAGGAACCAGCACTATTGATGTTGGATTCTTGGCCCTTATCACCCCTTCAGTGAAGTTTGAGAGAAGAAACAAGCAGTGTGGTAACCTTAGTTACCACAGCAGGGAGGCACTGTCATTGGCTTGACATTTAACATAAGTAGGACATGTTAATTTGACACATTTATATACTGCAATATTGCCCTTGGAGTCATATCTGGCACTTCTATCATTTGACTTCACCCTCTCAGTGATTGGGACCTCCCAACACCCAGTTAGAAAAACAGCAAACTGTTAACACCTGGTTACTAGGATTAAAAAAAGCATACTTGAATTTTAGTTTCTCTGTGGTTTTTTTTGTTTGTTTGTTTGTTTGTTTGTTTTGAGACTAGGTCTCGCTATTTTTGCACGTGGAACCACGGGCTCTCGTTGCCCGGGGTACAACAGACTCAAGCAATCCCCAGCCTCAGCTTCTCAGGTAGCTGGGATTACAGGCGCACACCAGCTATTTTTTTGGAACTCGGTCTCGGCTACAGGCGGGACTCGAACCACCATCCCTAGCCCCAGCCGCTTCATAGGCTGAAGCTTACAGGCACAAGCCACCATGCCCATCCCTAGTTTCTCAGTGTTACAAAAACAAAAAACCCTTCATTTTGAAGAAAAAAAGTCAAGGAAAGGTTGTTTTAAAGTTTTGGAAAGTGTGTGGTACCTGTATTATAGAGGAGAAAAATAAATCAAAGACTTGTTTTGTCTTTGGGAGACAGTTTATTTCACAGGAGGGCTTATGAAGACTGATTGCGTAGAAATTGCTTTTATGTTTAAATCTAAGTTTCTCTAAATCTTTTCCTGAATATCTAATCCCTAGTAGGCACAAACACCATTCCCCCCCGCCCCCCTGGTAAATGCTCTGACTTTTTTCTTTCCCCAGTCTCCCTTGTCCTGGCTATATAAGATGGTATCTAAAGCTAAGAGGGTGAGTTACTCAATCATGCAGGGTCTTCCCCTTGTATGCAAGTATCTGTTACTGCTAAAGTTCTCTATGGCTTTTTCTCTTACCGATCTGTCTGAAGATTAATTTACCAGCCTACAAGAATCTGGGAGGGGTCCTTAAATGATTTCCTTTGAAATCTTTTGACCCTTGGATGACCACTAATAGATGGTACTCCCAATTTTAAATAAGCATTTATAATAAGGAAAATAAGAGACAAAGCCGAATTTACAATAGCTATGACTTCTGTAGAAGAGGCAAAGGAAAGTCTTATGGAATGAACTTTAAACATTTAAGACTCAAAATCAATGCAGACTGAATGTTTTGATCGAAACTACAATAAAATAACTAAGACATAGATTTTTCCCTCTGAGTACTACCTTTGTATCATTACTAAATTTAAAAACTAAGTTCCCACTCCTTGCCCAGCAGGCAAGTTTGGGAGGTATGAATGGATTAAGGGAGTGGATGGGATTGCCAAGGGAACCAGGACAAGATAACGACTTCAAGAGCTGATGATCTTATTATACTAATTTAGATCATCAGTCAAGACTAGTCACCCTAATCATCAGTGATGCCTGAAGTATAAATAGAACCCTCAGGATCCTCCTTCTTGTAGCAAATCCCTCCTGTCTTGCCCATATACCCTTCTTTTCACTCCATGAAACTTTTCTTTCAACCTGCACCTTGGGCCTATACCAAATTCTTATCAAAGACACTATGCATGGGACTAGAATGTCCATTCCTACTTTACAAGAATTACTGTGCAGTAGGTAGCAAGTCAGTGGAATATTTAAGAATCTACAGCTATTCCAAAATATTAAAAATCAATTTTTTCCCTGAGCTCAGGGGGAAAATTTCCCCTTCCCAATTTGGGTAATTCTAATGAACAGATAAACTAACAGAATAATGGGAGAAAAGGCCAAAATTTAATGAACATATGAAGAATTTACATGATTGTAAGTTATAGTGGATCAGATCTGCAATTTTCTGCAAGAGGGGAAGAGACTTAACATAACAAAAGGGTGTTATCTCTGCCTTACTCTGACATCAAGGTGAGATTCATAGTTTAAGGAAGACTCATTTTCTTTTTTTTTTAAACATCAAATAATTTATTTAAATATAAATTTCACATCTTTGTAATTCCCAGGATTTACCCCCCCACCCTTCCTGATCATTCCCCCTCTGTCCCACCCTCCACACCTAGAGTTGTGTACTTCAATTTGGTTGTTAGCTTTTTTCTGTTTTGTTTTTGACTTTTCTTCATAGCTTTTTGTTTATCTTTCCCAAGTCCCATGTAATAGTGAAACTATTTGGTGTCTGTCTTTATCTTTTTGACTTGTTTCTGCTAATATGATTTCTTCTAGGTGTGTCCATGTTACCATAAATTCATCTAATTTGTCATTTTTAATTGATGAGTAATATTCCATTGTGTATATATACCACATCTTTTTCATCCATTCATCTGTTTTGGGACATTTGGGTTGTTTCCATGTCCTTGCAATTATAAATAGTGCTGCAATAAACATGCGGGTCCAGGTGTCCCTTTGTACCCACACTGAGGTCTCCTTTGGGTAGATTCCCAGAAGAGCGATTGCTGGGTCAAAGGGTAATTCCATTTTCCTTAGTTTGAGGGTCCTCCACACCGCTTTCCATAGTGGCTGGACCAGTTTACATTCCCACCAGCAGTGTAAGAGCATTCCTTTCTCTCCACATCCACGCCAGCACTTGTTGTTGCCTGTTTTTTTAATGTGGTCCATTCTCACTGGTGTAAGGTGGTATCTCATTGTGGTTTTGATTTGCATTTCCCTGATTGCTAGTGACATTGAACAATTTTTCATATGCCTGTTGGCCATTTGTATTTCCTCTTTGGAAAAGTGTCTTTTTAGTTCTTCTCCCCATTTTTGATTGGGTTTCTTGTTTTGTTTTTGTTTAATTGTGTAAGTTCCTTGTGGATCTTCGTTATTAAACCCTTATCACTCTTGTGGAGGGCAAAAATTTTTTCCCATTCTGATGGGCTTCTTTTAGCTTTTTCTGTTGTCTGTTTTGCTGTACAAAAGCTTTTTAGTTTGATGTAGTCCCATCTGTTTATGTTTTCCTTCATTTTTTTGCCATCTGTAGATGTTTCTAGAAAGGGATTTCTGAATTGTAATTCATGGAGGGTTTTGCCCAGGTTTTCTTCTATGTATATTATGGTTTCAGGTCTGACATTTAAGTCTTTTATCCATTTTGATTTGGTTTTTGTGCATGGGGTAGTATGTTGTCTTGGTCCATTTTTTTGCAGGTTTTAGTCCAATTTTCTCAGCACCATTTATTGAAGAGACTATCTTTGTTCCAATGTAAATTTTTCCCTCCTTTGTCGAACATTAGTTGACTACACATGTGTGGTTTTATTTCCGGGCACTCAATTCTGTTCCATTGGTCTGCTTGTCTGTTGTTGTATCAGTACCATGCTGTTTTAACTATTATGGCTTTGTAGTATAACTTCAAGTCTGGAATAGTTAGGCCTCCATTCTCTCTTTTTCTGGCTAGGAGGCTTTTTGATATTTGAGGTCTTTTGTTATTCCATATGAACTTCTGTAATTGTTTTTCTCTCTTTAAAGAATGTTGTTGGAATTTTTATAGGGATTGCATTGAATCTGTAGAATGCTTTGGGAAGGATGGTCATTTTGATGATGTTAATTCTTCCAATCCATGAGCAGGGGATGTCTTTCCATTTCCTTATGTCTTCCTCTGTCTCTTTTAGCAATATTTTAAAGTTTTCTTTGTATAGTTCTTTCACGTGTTTTGTTAGGTTTATTGCCAAGTATTTAATTGTTTTGGGTGCGATGGTGAATGGGATGACTTTTTAAATTTCTTCTTCTTCTTGACTTTTTGCGTATAGAAAGGCTACTGACTTCTGTGTGTTGATTTTGTAACCAGCTATTTTACTGAACTGTTTTATCATTTCAAGAAGTTTTTCTGTAGATTTTTTGGGGTTCTCTACATAAAGAATCATATCATTTGCATATAATGATAGCTTCAGTTCCTCTTTTCTTATTTGTATCCCTTTTATGTCTTTCTCTTGCCTTATTGTCCTGGCTAGAACTTCCAGTACAATATTAAAAAGTAGTGGAGAGAATGGACATCCTTGCCTGGTTCCAGACCTTAATTAGAATGGTTTTAGTTTTTCCCCATTTAAGATGTAGTTTGCTGTAGGTTTGTCATAGATGGCTTTTATTATGTTGAGGTATGTTCCTTTGATCCCCAATTTTTCAAGGGTTTTTATCATAAATGGGTGTTAAATTTTGTCAAATGCTTTCTCTGCATCTATTGATATGATCATGTGGTTTTTGTTTTTCTTCTTGTTGATGTGGTGGATTATGTTAATTGTTTTCCAGATGTTGAACCATCCTTGTGCCCCTGGGATAAATCCCACTCGGTCATGGTGAATAATGCTTTTTAAGTATCATTGGATTCTATTTGCTAGGATTTTGTTTAAAATTTTTGCATCCGTGTTCATTAGGGAAATTGGTCTATAGTTTTCTTTCTTGGTGCTGTCCTTATTTGGCTTTGGTATGAGTGTAATGTTTGCTTCATAGAATGTGTTTGGGAGCTTTCCTTCTTTCTCAATTTTTTGGAAGAGTTTTAGTAGAGTAGGTGTTATTTCCTCTTTAAATGTCATGTAGAATTCATTTGTAAAGTCATCTGGCCCTGGGCTCTTGTTTTTAAGGAGGGCTTTTATGACTGCTTCAATTTCATTGCTTGTGATTGGATTATTTAGGTTTTCTATTTCTTCTTTTTTCGATTTTGGGTGATTGTATTTTTCCAAGAATCTGTCCATCTCATCCAAGTTGTTGTATTTGTTTCCATATAGGTGTTCATAGTAGTCTCTGATTATCCTGTGAATTTCTTGTGTCTGTTGTAATTTCTACTTTTTCATTTGTGATTCTGTTTATTTGAATGTTCTCTCTTCTTTTCTTTGTGAGCTTTGCAAGAGGTTTATCAATTTTATTTATTTTTTCAAAGAACCAGCTCTTCATTTTTTTGATCTTCTGGATAGTCTTTTTGGTTTCCAGGTTATTTATTTCTTCTTTGATTTTTATTATTTCTTGTCTTCTGCTGGGTTTTGACTTTTCCTGTTGTTCTTTTTCTAGTTTTTTGAGTTGGGAGATGAGGTTTTTTCTATGTATAGCTTCTTTGTTTTTGATATGGGCCTGTATTACTATGATGAACCTTCCTCTTAGACATGCTTTTGCTGAGTCCCAGACATTTTGAAAAGTTGTCTTCTTTTTCATTCATTTTGAAGTAGGTTTTAATTTCTTCTTTAATTTCTTCAATTACCCATTCTTTGTTTAGTAGCATATTGTTTAGTCTCCAAGTAATGGCCACTCTTCTTGCTTTCTCTTCATTGTTAATTTCTAGTTTGATGCCTTTATGACCTGAGGAAAAGTTGGTATAATTTTAATTTTTGTATATTTATTCAAATTTGTCTTGTGTCCTAATATGTGGTCAGTTTTAAAGAAGGATCCATGTGCATTTGAAAAGAATGTGTATTCTTTTCCTTGGGGGTACAGTGTACTGTATATATCTGTGAGATCCATTTGGTCTAGGTCTACTTTTAAAGCTGTTGTGTCCTTGTTTAGTTTCTGCTTTGTTGATCTGTCCTTTGGTGTGAGTGGGGTGTTAAAGTCTCCTACTATGTATGTGTTTTCATTAATATTTGTTTTCAGTCCTGCTAGTAGCTACCATAAGAATCTTGGTGCTCCCTTGTTTGGTGCATATATGTTGATAATTGTTATGTCTTTCTGGTGGGTTGTACCCTGAACTATTAGGTAGTGACCATTTTTATCCTTTGTTACTTTTTTTATTTTGAAATCTGCTTTGTCTGCTCTGAGAATGGCTACTCCTGCCCTTTTTGGGGGACCATTTGCTTGTAGGGTTGTTTTCCATCCTTTTACCTTCAGTCTATGCTTATCTTTGGAGATTAGATGTGTTTCTTGGAGGCAGCAGAAAGTTGGGTTCTGCCTTTTGATCCAGTCTGCTACTCTGTGTCTCTTTATTGATGAATTAAGACCATTAACATTTAGAGTGATTATTGATGTTTAAGGTTCTAGAGTTGGTTTTCTGGTAGACATTTTAAGGTTCCCTTAGTTTCTTGTTGTGTTCGTTCTATTTATTCTTCTGAGGGCTTTGTACTTGAGACTTCTTGCAAGATTTCTTGTAGTGGGGGTTTGGTGGTAGCAAATTTCTGGAAACTTTGTTTGTCTGAGAAGATTCTAATTTTTCCTTCATAGAAGAAGGACAGCTTTTCAGGGTAGAGTATTCTTGGCTGGCTTTTTTGTCTTGGAGTTTTTTAAATATGTGGCTCTATTCTCTTCTTGCTTGGAGAGTCTCTTCTGAGAAATCTGAGGTCTGACTAATTTCCTTTGTAGGTTATCTGTTTTTTCTCTCTAATCTAATCATTCTCATTATTTTTTATCTTGGGTTCTTGGAAGTTTTACAATGATGTGCCTGGCTGTAGTGTTTTTTTCATTAAAGTAGTTTGGTGTTCTTTTTGCTTCCTGTACGTCTATTTTCATTTCATTTTTCAGATTTGGGAAGTTCTCTTCCATTATTGCTTTAAAAAGACTTTCATTTCCTATGTCTTTCTCTTCTCCTTCTGGGATTCCGAAAATTCTTGTATTTCCTTTCTTTAAAGTATCTGATAGATCTGATTTTTTCTTCTGTCTTCTTACTCTGTTTTTCTCTCTCTTTTTCTCTTTTCATTCTATTTTTGTATCCTCTAGTGTGATTCATTCTTCAATTTCTTTTTGTCTGCTTTCATGGTTTTTCTCTGCATTTTGGTATCTTCTATAGCTCCTCTTATAAACTGTACCTCCTTCAGTTTCTTATTTAGTGTTTCAATCTCTTTCTTCTGTTCAACAATGGTAATGTTCATTTTGCTGCATTCTTTTTTGTTTTCTACTTCTCTTATCTCATTAAATGCTTTTATCATGATGTGTCTGAATTCTTTATCTGTCATATTATCCAATTCTTCGATGTCCTCCTTGTTGGATTCAGGAGATTGTCAGGAAGACTCATTTTCTAATAAACCTATTACAAATGGATGTGACTCTCCAAACTACATTCTAAGTATCTCTTCTTTTAGGGAGAGGCAATGAATTTAAGAAAGGACAAGCTACTAGCCTTGAGGACCCTCACATCTCTCAACTTAATCTGTACTATTTAAGTAATGGTAACAGAGCTCCCAAGGCTTAGAAGGCCTTGACTGACCACTAATTCTCATACCAAGGAAACAAGAGGCCTATTCTTGGTTTATTGAGAAAAGCCTATCTTATCCTTTTTGGAAGATTGACCCCATGTAAACATTTGTTGATGGTAGGAGAGAACCAAGAAAAGAGGTGGAACTTTAATTTTACTGAATTCTAGGTGCTTTTATCCTTTATACTTTATCCTTTTTATACTTTTCTGATTTTCCAGATTAAAAAAATTATAAATATGACACAATTATATCCTCATTGATTAAAAATTAAAAATAGTTAAAAATTAAGTTACTGAGACAGGTGGTCTCTTAGATGTGCTTCTTTCCCCTCGCATGTAGTTTTGTAAACAGGAATACTAACGATGGTACACATAAATAACTGTTTAATGAATTACTGCAAACCATTAATTTCTCTCTCCTTAGCATATTTTGTTTTAGTCAATTGTCTTAGTAGTCCAGTAACTATAAAGCAGAACCATTACTGGCTTACCCACACTGGTGGGACCTAGCACATACATCTTAAGAATCTGAACTTATTCTGACCATGTCCTCGAAATACTAAGATCTCTGCCTCTAGGTGGGATTTGTCCTCCTCTACTGAACATGTAACTCGTAAAGAAGCATATTCTACTGCAGCTGTGCAAGGCTACTCCGAAATATCCTCCCACTTTCGCTGTAATGGCATCCTTTGTATTAGGTTCTTGTGGCCTACGTAAGAGAGACTATTGTTTTTCAGACACTCACCCTTCAGGTTACCATGAAGTTTTCTATTGCTCTATTACTTCAGTAAACCTCAGGTTCAAAATCAACTGCCAGGATTACCCATTTCATTCTTGAATGAGGAACTCAGGAACCTACTACCTCAGGCCAATAACATTACCACATTTCCAATGCAGCTTACCTCCTTTCATTTGTAAACACGACTTTTATATACTTTAGAATAGTCATATAATTGTGTACATTTAAAAAAAAATTAACTTGCTAGTCATGTGTATGTCTGTATAGCTTTCAGCTACATTTTCACTCCATATCTGCACAGGTTCTCTCACAAATATAACTCTGCAGTAAGGGATGCTGATAGGTGGGGAGACAGCATTATGTTCATCTGGAGTCTCATGGAACTTTGGATAGTATGTTCAATTTTTTGTGAACCTAAAGCTGCTTTAAAAGTAAAAAATCTTCAGAAAGAAAAAGAGAAATATAGAATGGTCTCGCTTATATGAGGGATATAGGGAAAACAAGCAAGCAGACAAGAAAAATTTGAAACTGCCAACAGAACTGAAGCATAGTGCAAGAGAGGGAAAGGAGGGTAAAATT
This sequence comes from Uropsilus gracilis, assembly GCA_004024945.1. Classification (NCBI taxonomy): domain Eukaryota; kingdom Metazoa; phylum Chordata; class Mammalia; order Eulipotyphla; family Talpidae; genus Uropsilus; species Uropsilus gracilis. The sequence goes on along the minus strand of PVHY01005939.1, from coordinate 47,359 downwards.
GGGGGAGGTATGGGCACAAGAGATGAAGATGGTTCACAGGTGATAAGGTGATGGGAGAACCTTGGGATAGACAATGACATTATATGTGTGTGTGTGTGTGTGTGCAATCAATTTAAAAAAGTGAATTTTGTAAAAATTTGTCAATCATTTACATAACTATAATTGAGTGTACTTTAAGCCTCCGTTTGTGGACGTACTTCAATTATCTGCCACCAAAATTCTAATCTTTCAGTTTCCTTCCTTCTCTTATCCTCTCAAGGTCCAACCAAATTATCCCAGAAGGTACTAGTTCATTTTTTTAATGACTAGTTTTATCTCACTGTATCAGAATTTATCTGGTCAAGTTGGTTCCATGACTAGGTTATTGTGAAAAATACTATGAACATAGGAATGCATAAATCTCTCATATAAATGTTTTTATAATCTATACCTACTAGTGGTATTGCTGGATCACATAGTATTTCCATTTTCAGATTTTTGAGTAATCTTCATACCTTTTCCATAGAACCAAATTCCTCTCAATAGTGGATGAGTATTCCTTTTTCTCCACATCCTCACCAATATGTTCTTCTATTCTTTTTGATATAAGCCATTCTAGTGGGGATTAGGTGATGTATCATTTTGATTTTGATTTGCATTTTCCTTAGAAAAGTGCTGTTAAAATTTTTCATATGCTATGAATGTCATCCTAGAAAATTATCTATTTGTCTTTTACCCATTTATTGATTGGGTTATCATTTTGTTGGATTGCAGTACTTTGTATATATTGGAAATTAGCCTCTTATCAGATGTGTGATGGGTAAATATCGGGTAAATATCTTCCCAATATTTTCAGTTTCCTTATTTTATGTGGTTTCTTTTGAGATACAAAGTCATTTTAGTTTGATGTTGTCCACTTGCTTATTTTTCCTTTCATTTCCCTTGCTGTTGGGGTTGTGTCCCCAAATACAGCTTTGCTAGATCAGACCTGTATTGTGTCCCTTATGTTTTCTTTTAAATATTCCATGGTCTCAGTTCTTATAGCTAAATCTTTATTCCATTTTTAATTAACTTTTTGTTTATGGGCATAAATATGGATCTATTTTCACTTTTTTGCACAAAGTTATACATATTTCCCAACACCATTTATTAAAGCCTTTCTTTTCCCAATGTTGGCTGTCAATACTTCGTCAAAGATTAACTGTCCATACTTGTGTGTTTATCTCTGTGGGCTCTCTGTTCTTTTTCACTGGTCTGTGTTTGTTTTTGTTCCAGTACCATAATATTTTGATTAATGTTACTATGTAGTATAGTTTGATATCAAGGAGTGTGATATCTGCTTTTTTTCCTCTCAGAACTACTTTATATCCAGGGCCATTTCTTCCATACAAATTTTGTAATAGTTCTATTTCCTTCCAAAAATATTTGGGATTTTGATATTGTTTTGAGTCTGTAAACTCCTTTGGGTAATATGGTTATTATTTTTTAGTAGAGGGCTAATACTTATTCTCCTAATCCATGAGCACAGGATATCAATCCATTATTTTGTCTTCTATTATTTCCTTACCACTGTCATATAGTTTTCAAAGTATAGCTCTTTTACATCCTTCATTAAGTTTATTCTCAGTTATGTCATAATTTTTGATGTGTTTGTATCAAATCTGAAAACTGATGTTGGGAAACAGTTTTGGGATGTCAGCACCCCACTTTCACTAGTGGTGGATAGCCTTAAAGAATATGACCACATGGGATTAATGGATATTTATAGGGCACTGGACCCCAAAAAAGTTCTGAATACACATTCTAAAATTCATGAGATATTCTCTAGTATTGCCCACACACTGGGTGAACAAATTCATGAATACTTAAATATTACCAAGCAACTTTTTCTGACCACAATGGTATCAAACTAGATATCAAGCAGGAAAACCTCTAGCATGTGGAGATCAAAAAAAAACACTACTGAATTATTAGCTTAATGAGGAAATCAAAGAAGAAATTAAGGGGCCGGGCATGGTGGCACACATCTTTAATCCCAGCCTACAGAGGGGAGGCCGAGGCTAGGAATTGCTTAGTCTACGGGTTTGAGACTATCCCAGGCAACATAGTGAGACCTAGTCTCAAAAAATAACTGGGCGTGGTGGTGTGTACCTGTAATCTTAGCTACCTGGGAGGCTGAGGCTGGGGATCACTTGAGACTGTGGGATTGGGACTACCCAGGGTCACATAGCAAGATTTAGTTTAAAAAAAAAAAAAATTAATAGCTCAACCCAGTCAGACCAGAGGCACAAGCCAGGCACCCTAATATAGTTGGAGCCTGAGCAGGGGAACCAAGCATACCCCTGATCTAAGGCCCATATCAGGGGGGTAGAGGTAGGGTAAGTCCTATGCCACAGGGGTTTTAGGATCTAGGGGTCTCAGAATGGGGGAGTCAGTCCTTCTCCCTGTGGGCCAGAACTGGGCTGCCTCTGCATAAGGGTTCTTAGTCAGAAGAGGGGAATGTAAGGTTCCTTCCCCAGGTGGTCAGGCCTGACCTTAGTTCCAGTCAGGCTAGACCTATAAGTCAGGCACCCCAAACCAGCCTTGGGCAGAGGGCCCAGCACACTCCTACAAGGCCTAAACCAGGGAATGGGGTAGGAGTCCCCCTCTGATTTACACCCACTTCAATCAGATCTGTGAAAGGCATCAGTAATTCAGGGACTCCAGCTGCAGACCCACAGGAGAGGAAAGGAATAAATCAAAGCCCCTGAACAGTCATTACCTGGGGCATACCTAAACAAGGTAGGGCTGGAACCATGAGAGATGAGATGAGCTGGTGTGAAACTATCACAGAGTTCCACCTACAATATCTCCAGGGGCTAAGTAACCAAACCCTGGTCCAGAGATGCATGCAATGTGAATGAGACATCTTCCTTCTCCAACTAGGGGAGGAAACTATCAGAGATGCGACTGGGGGCCCAATGCCAAACTGGAAACCATGAAAGGATATGAAAGGAACTATACTAACCACCTACTGGAGTCTGTCACCACAGGAAAACTCCAACAACAATGGCTGGGAGTAGGGTTCCCAGCATGAGACTTTTAAGACTTAGAGGCAGTATCACATTGACAGTAATTGGAAAGGGGGATAATCAGTGTGAATGAGGAGGCATGAAACCCAGAGACCACACCAGTCTGGAGAAAATGGGACAGGTTCCTATGCTATCGGAAGTTCCAAAATCAAGAAGTCTGGAAAACCATTCCACACACCTGTCCTACAAGAGGTTCCTGACATGCTCTGCCTGGCTTACTGCCTCCCAGTTGCTCCTGGGGATCTGAGCAGTCTGGTCTGCTGTGGCTCAGGAGCTCTGCTCCTCACCAAGGAAAAGGACATTTTTCCAGGGAAAAAAACAAGACAAAGTGGGCTGACCTTTAGTCTACAACTTGCAGCACAAGAGAGGAGTTGGTGTGTTTGGAAGCAGTTAGGGAGACACAGGGAACCAGGTGACAGTGTGTAGCTGGATTTTTAGTGGGAGGGCCATAGCTAAGAGGAATAATAACTACACAAAGATGGCCAAAGATGTAAAAAAAACTTTTTTTAAATTTAATTAAAAAAATACCTCGAGATAAATGACAATGAGAACACACCTTCCAGAATTTATGGAGCCTGACAAAAGCAGTGCTAAGAAGGAAGTATATAGCAATACAGTCCACATCAAGAACAGATGAAATAAATAAATTTTATCTTTCACTTTAAGGAGCTGAGAAAGATGAACAAATGAAATAAAAATTCAGTAGAAGGAATTTTAAAAATTAGAGAATGAAATGAAATTAAAAGAGTTCAAAAGATTAATGAACTAATGGCTTGTTCAGGGAGGGGATAAATCTCTAGGTAGGTTCACAAAGAAAAAAGGGGTTAAACTAAAAAATATCAATCATAAAAAAGAGATGTAATAGAGACATGAGATTCAGAGAATCATGAACTATTACATAAACATTTGTATACTAGTAAGCTGAATAACCTCGAAGAGATGGATGAATTCATAGACATACACAACCATACAAGACTGAATAGAGAAGGAACAGAAAATCTGGAGAGATCAATTACAAGCAAAAAAACTGAATGAATAATCAAAACTCTCCCCCAAAAAACAGAAGTCCAGGACCAGATAATTTCACAAGAGTTCTACCAAACTTCAAGGATGAATTAATATCCATCAAATTCTTCCCAAAAGTTGAGAAAAAAATGTAATACTTTCCAGCATTTTCATGAGACCAACATTATCCTAGTACCAAAACCAGACAATGACAACACACAAAAATTAGACAAATTTCCCTATGAATATAGATCTGAAAATCCTCAGTAAAATCTAGCAATCCAGCCAGGCATGGTGACTCGTGCCTGTAAGCGTCAGCTTATGAAGCGGCTGGGGCTACGGATCGCAGTTCGAGTCCTGCCTGGGGCCCGTAGTGAGACCTAGTTCCAAAAAAATAGCTGGGTGTGGTGGCACGCACCTGTAATCCCAGCTACCTAGGAAGCAGAGGCTGCGGATTGCTTGAGTCTGTGGTACCCCGGGCAACGAGAACCTGGGGTTCCACGGGCAAAAATAGCGAGACCTAGTCTCAAAAAAAAAAAAAAAATCTAGCAAACCAAATTCAACAACACATTAAAAGTATTATAGACCATGACCAAGGGAGAGTTATTCCAGTAATAAATAAGAGGTTGGTTCAACACCCAAAGTCAACCAGTGTAATTCACCACATTAAAGATACTGAAAAATTGAAAATCTCAGTAGGAAAAAATATAATCACTGTGGCAACTTGAATTTATGAACACCCCATAATCTAGCAATTCTAACCCTATTCAATAGAAATATATAAAAAATATATATTTAAACACACCAAGTCATGTGCAAGAATTTTTGTAGTGGTACCATTATGGATCCAAATAAGAAACAATCAAAATGTACATGAACAAATTATGACTTATACAATGGGACCACAACTACTTGCAATATGGACATTACAATAATTCCAATTATATGAAAGCCTACTAGTTACCTTTGAGGAATACTCAAGAGGGAGCTTATGAAGTACTAGTAATGTTCCTTTTCTAGGTTTTGGCTAAATGGGTATGTTCTCCATGTTGTCTGATGAATCTCTTTAAGCTTTGAATGTGCATATTTTTCTATGCATACTATGCATCAATAAAATGTATACTAAAATAGGAAAATATTTGGCATAATAGGAAGGTACTTGAAGGTGGTGAGATTAGAGGTAATGAGATTAATCTTTTTTACATTGTCTAATTTTAAAAAATTGCGTATGCATATTTAAGAAAATCAATGTTTTTATTTCAGATGTGGTCATTTTAAATATTTTTATTTCAGCAAACTGTTGGGGGAAAGTAGCTTGTCCTACAATAGAGTACTGTGGATTCTTCGCAAATTAAGAGGTTTACTTTTAACTCTTTTTTTTTGAGACTAGGTCTCATTATTTTTGCCCATGGTACCACAGACTTAATTCCCAGCCTCAGCTTCTCAGGTAGCTGGGATTACAGGCACGCACCACCATGCCCAGCTATTCTTTTGGAACTAGGTCTCGCTACGGGCCCCAGGCGGAACTCGAACCACGATCCCTAGTCCTGGCCGCTTCATAGGCTGAAGCTTACAGGCATGCCGTGCTCTTATTTTTAACTGCTTTTATTTTATTTTATTTATTTATTTATTTATTTTTTTGAGACTAGGTCTCACTATTTTTGCCCCTGGAACCACAGGCTCTCGTTGCCCGGGGTACCACAGACTCAAGCAATCCCCAGCCTCAGCTTCCCAGGTAGCTGGGATTACAGGCATGCACCACCATGCCCAGCTATTTTTTTGGAACTAGGTCTCACTACGGGTCCCAGGCGGGACTCGAACCACGATCCCTAGTCCCGGCCACTTCATAGGTTGAAGCTTACAGGCACGAGCCACCATGCCCAGCCTGCTTTTAAAAAGAAATGAAAACAATGAGAAATGAGTCTAAATTCAGTTGTGGTAAAAAAAAAAAAAAACAAGTGAGAAAGAATAGTAAGAGTTGGGTCATGGGGTTAATATTTGACTCAAATCTCACCTACCTTGCCCCCACATCCTAATTCTGTGACCATGGCATATTATGCTTCAAGCATCTTATTTAGGTGTTTGGAACAGTATCTGGTACACGAAACAATCACTAATAAAATATTATCACCAAATTCTGAAAGTAGAATGACAGAGCATTTACCTTTTCAGGATACTAAAAAGTTATCAAGATTGTTAAAAATGCTATATTGGCATGTGCATGAGAGAAAGCAGAGTAAAAACACATCAAATGTATTGGATTGTTAGTACTCCATAACAAAATAATGGACTGGGTGGGTTAAATAGAAATTTATTTTCTCATATTTCTGGAGGCTATAAATGTCTAAGATCACGATGCCATCAGCAGGCCTCTCTCATCTTATAGATGGTTACCTTCTTGCTGTGTCCTTTATCTCTGCCCACACCCTATCTGTGTCCATACTCTTTTCTTGTAAAGACACCAGTCTTATTGGATAAAGGCCTTCACACATGATCTCATTTTTTTCCCTCCACACATGACCTCATTTTACATCAATTACATCTTTGAAGCTCTGTGTCTAAACACAACCATATTCTTTGGTACAAGGGACTAGGACTTTAATATATGTTAACGTGTTTAAGGGATGCAAGGAATGCAGGATCATCTAGTAACTTAATTTTGGATAACAGGTGAAAATTGGAATAAGTTTTGAGTATAACTCTCTTCCTCCAAATTACAATTAAAAGTATTTGATATTTTTATAGAATTTTTAACAGAAAAAAGCTTATAGGAATAGTTATCAAATTTCTATAAAAGAGCCGGGCACAGTGGCTCGTGCTTGTAAGCTTCAGCCTATGAAGCGGCCGGGGCTAGGATCGCGGTTCGAGTCCCACCTGGGGCCTGTAGCGAGACCTAGTTCCAAAAAAAAATAGCTGGGCGTGGTGGTGTGCGCCTGTCATCCCAGCTACCTGGGAAGCTAGGCTGGGGATTGCTTGAGTCTGTGGTACCCCAGGCAACGAGAACCTGCGGTTCCACGGGCAAAAATAGCGAGACCTAGTCTCAAAAAAAAAAAAAAAAAAAAAGGAATAGGACCGGGGATAAAGGAAATCACACAGGAAACAGTAACTGATTTAAGACAAAATAAAAATATTTCATGTGTAAAATTTTTGAGAAGAAAATATGATTATGATCACTGTTTAAAAGTTATACAGATAATAAAAATCCTTCCTTTCAGAGTTGAAAAAAGTAGTAAGAAAACTTAGTGTACAAAAGCATTTTACATTTTACAAAAATGTGAACCAAAGTAGAAAAATGTTCATTATCACTTGCTTATCAAAACAGATTGTTTTTGAGACTACACTGTGTTTAAAACCCCTGCAAATAGATAAAATCACTACTGCTAAAGAGTTAGGAAATTGCAAGAGTCAAACCAACCCCAACTTCATGTCTGAAGTCACAAAGCTCTTGGTTACCTACTTTCCTTTCACTCTACCCTCATACACAACTCCACAAAGAATGTATACAGAAAATGGGGATAGCTAGGGAAGCAGTGATTTTTGCATAAATTTGTCATGGAAAAACTCACCCATGCAGGCCTCAGGGACAAAGCCTTTCAGGTTGCAGGAGCCCTCTGCCTGCTGAGATAACCACCATCAGCTTTTCTGTAAATTGCAGCACCAAAAGAATGTTGATCATTTCTGTGTTGGAACACAGCACCACATGCAAGAAGGCAGGCTCTACTCCACACAGTAAGCTCTACCCAAGTCAAACTATTAATTTCAAAGTGAGAGTCTCAGAGAAGAACCATTAGCATTATGCATTTACTTACAAAAAAGCAAATTTAAGCTCTCTTGCCCTCCTGTGGCTATTCAGGTGCCTCTTTTTCCTTCTCCTTTTGCAATAAACCCATCCTTTAAAAATGTCAAATAATAATAATAATAAAATAAGTAAAAAGAAAGAGAAAGTGAATTCATAAGCCGAAAGCACAGTATTAAATCACTCTGGAAGGAATCTAGTGTTTTAGGAAATTGTGTTTTAGCAAGTTTCCAAGGTGATTCTTACACACTTCAAAGCTTAAGAAGAAATGGTGCAATGAAATCAAAGCAGACTGACCCTACATCTCTGCTCAGTACTTGAGGATGTGGACTCTGAAAGTTAAAAGGTGAGTCGTTTCTGAATGGTAGAAACTAAGAAAAAACAGAAATAAAACCACTACCTATCTGTATTCTATCCACCCTTCATATTGAAGTATATTGAATCAATCTTTTATAAATGGGTGTAATTTTAAATGAGTAAAGACCTTTATGCTACTAAACAGAGAGGAAATTAATTTCTTTACTAGAATGACATTACAAAATCATATTTGCATGAAGCTATTCAAACCAATACCCATCAAGGCACAGGAAAAAGAATTTGGAGATTTAAGGAGACTTTCTTCTCTCGAACTTCAGCAGCAGAAACAGGACTGTTCTTATAATCCTTCTGACAATATTCACACTACAGGATGCTGGGGAGTCTGGGGGACCTTTGCAGCAGCCTTCAAGAAATCTTCAAGTTGCTTCATCTTCTCAGCTGGAGGAAAAGCAATTGATACCAACCACTCATAAGGATAAATGCTCATAGACTTAACTTACTTCTTGACTTAGGCAGGGAAAACTTGGCAACATCTTTTCTCAAAGTGGAGTTTTTTGTTTTTTTTTTTTTTTTTTTTTTTTTTTTTTTTTTTAGGAACCACAGGCTCATGTTGCCCAGGGTACCATAGACTGAAGCAATCCCCAGCCTCAGCTTCCCAGGTAGCTGGGATTACAGGCGTGTGCCATCACGCTCAACTATTTTTTTGGGACTAGGTCTTGCTGTGTTTCCCCGAGTGGGACTCAAACCATGATCCCTAGCCCCAGCCACTTCATAGGCTGAAACTTACAGGCACGCGCCACCGTGCCCGGGTTCAAGGTGGAGATTTTGAACCTGGGATCTGGATATAGTGGCATAACCAAACTGGTGCTGGCATGAGCAATGAATGGGCCTTGAATGCATCAGATCTCTGCTTACTTCCCAAGCACCTACAAGTATTTTTCAGGGGCTACAAGTTTCTTACTGTGGTTTGAAATCTGCAGAACGTTGAGGGAAGAGAGGCTAGACTGAAACCAGGTGCCGACTCTTACCTCTGGCACGAAGTTCTCGGCGCCACGATGCCATGCTCAGAAGTAAGCTCTTCACCCGATTTTGTACATGAGGCCGTCCGAAGACAGTGATTTCGACTAATTTTCCAGAGTTAACTATGTCCACTGAGAGAAGAACCTGGTTTACCCACTCCATCTCCGGAATTCTGGCTCGGTCGGCGCCTAGACAGTAAAAGAGACTCTTAGGGGCTGCTGAAGCTCACAAAGAATACTGGCTTGGGAAGAGGAAGACCTAGAAGCTGGGCATCATGCATCAGATGTGGCCTGTGATGCAGAGAAAGAGACTCCAAGAAAGAGAGCAGGCCGCTCTCCAAATGGAAGAGACTAACCCACAAGCACACCCTGGGTGGCTCACCAAATAAGACGTCCGCCAGCCAACCCTCTAGGTAAAATACCGTCGGGTTTTTCAGTTCCTGTAGTGGAAACCACCACGGCCGTATGCTAATCCGTGGTGGCGGAAGTGGTAACTCCAAAAGCCTGTCCAGGGACTGGCCAGGCATCCACTCGTGCCCCTGGTCTTCAGCAGCACCTGCATTGTCCGCCATGTTACCCCCTGGGTGCGAGTTGCCCTCACAAAGAGCTTCGCATCCCTTTTACGGTTTTCCAGTAAGCCCCGCCCCTTCCAGCGCCTCGTGCCCCTGGTGCAACCCTCAGGGTAAGTGGAGTCAGTTGGCACTAGACACCCGGAGGTGGCGGTTCCTAGGCGCTTTGTGCTCTGCGTCAATCACCAGGGCTTCCTCTACGACCTTGAACGTGAATATTTATTTGAGCTCTAGCCAGGTCTCAGTGGCTATCCATGGTCATCTCCGCTGAGTAAGGTATTACTTAACCTCAAAGGCACCTGCTCCTCTCTTAGCTGATTAACTGTGTGGTTTGAATTGGCGACCTTATTAACCAGGAATCACTTTCAGTACTTAGGTTTCTGTTACCTTCAGAAATAGGTAAGTTGATGAGGCCCAGGCAGCCTCATCGAATCTGCATTTGTCTCTCTTGGGCTTGTTATCTTCTGACTGTCGAGTAATTTCAAAATCAATCAAGTAAGTATGTCAAATATAAACATAAAAGTGGCATTTATAGAAAAGCTACATAAATACAGAAATCCTGTTTGTTTCCAATATCCTTAACTAATGCAATGCACATTTCTCCCCAATGTTGTTAATTGTATTTTAAAGTTTTAACATGAAAGATTTCACATTTAAAATGTTATATGACAGTCATGTATAAAACACTCTTTTTACCCCATTTAACAAGATGTTAACATTTCCCCAGATTTACCACAAGTCTTCTCTAAAATAGCTATCACTAAAGCATTTTCCCTTCCCTCTCCAGGAGAAATCTTTGTCCTGAATTGGTGAACAGATGTGTATATCATCCCATACATATCCTTACACTTTCCTTTCTAGTGCATTTCTAGGAAAATGTTTGCATTGTTTTAAAATAAATACCATCTGCAGTACAAATTATTTTGTACTTACAATTAGCTATGCTGTTTTAAATCTTTTAAATGGAAAAAAAAAGTGACCAATTATATAAGGGGATAGTATTACCATATTGATTCCTTCATCCTCATCATCTAGACTCTAAATTTATCAACAGATAATCTCTTTGAGAGAAGACACTGAATTTAACCTTAGTGGATATTTTCATTTCTGTGAAAGATTAGCATAATAATATATGCACACTGTAAAAATTCTCAAGGATACAAATATGTGAAAATTCTCCTTTTCATGTGTTCTGTCTCATTCACTTACTAATCCTTATCCAATTGTATTATGAATATTTAGTTTATTTTTAGTTTGTTTTAAAATTTTTTTATATTTTTGAATATTACTGGAATAAATTGTCTTCACTTTCTGTAAGGTGCCTTTTGATGTGCAAATTCTTAATTATAATATAGTCAGATTTATCAATCTTCATATAATAAATTCCTCTCATCCCTGAAGTTTAAGGATACATACTGTTTTCTAATAACAATTTGAAATTGATATCTTAACACATACATCCTTAGGGTTATTTTTTAAAAAACTGCTAATTAGGGATATAATTTCTTTTTATAAATGGATAACTTGAGCCAGTTCAAATTAATCCTTGAAAATGTACTTACTGCTAAATCTTGACCTCACATTAGACACTGAATTCAAGCATATTAAATACTAGTCAGCAGAGGAAAAGAAACTATCAAAGTTTCCTTCAGTAACATCCAGGGAAGAGACAACTCCAAATCCCTACCTACTTATGAAGCACAGAAAATGTCACAGAAGGAAACCCACTTCACCTCCTTTGCTAGTGTGTATGGAGGAGCAAGTCCTCCTGATGGAAGCCCAGCCCAAGGACCTTGTGAGGCTGGCACATCCAACATGTAACTTCAATTAGCTACAAGAGTAGTTTGTGGTAATAATTGTTAAGTCAAGGCCTACTTAAGAAAGGGAAGATCAAGGCAAGTTTCTTTGCCAACCCCACCTGGACAGGAAAATTTCTGATGTAATTTTATTTTGAAAGTATACTTATTTGGGATTCTAGCTTTAAGCAAAGACCCTTTATTAAGTTTGCTACATTTAGTAAACCTTGGGTAGTATTTTTAGTCCTGTGCTAACTTTAAAACAGAATTGTAAGGTTTTAGAACATAGCAGAATCTTGCCATTCTTATTATCTCCAAGGTTTCCTGATTTGACTCTGATGGGGGAGGGATATGGAGGGGGACCTCTCTCAAGCTGCATATTGTTAGCCCAGAAAAAGCTCAAAACTCGAAATTTGAAGTACACTTTTCTGAATGCATATCATTTTCACACCACAGAAAACTTGAAAAATTATCAAACCATCATAAGTTGGTAACCATTTATAAGTGCCCAGAACACTAAAAATAGCTGTTATTCAGAGAATAAGGAAGTAGATCTAGGTTCACTCACAAGATTTGGAGCTCTGGTGGCTTATATTTATGTCTGTGAATCTTTGAGTTCATCTTCAGGCATTGGAGAACTTCACTTTGAAGATCTGGTGTAAAATAGCTTGTAGAAAGAGCTGAAAGCCAAGACCATATGGTTGCAAGTTCCATCAATGAAACACGATTGAAGGTTTTATGTAAGGGAAGAAAGATTGAGAAATGACTCCTCACATCATCAAAAACTGCAGTGGTCCAGCAAGACAGAAACAAACTACTTCATAAAAGCCTGAGTGAAAATGGGCTGAGCAATTGGGGGTGACTAGTGCAGACCCTTCTTCACACAATGTACTGTATGGTAGCAAAATCTGCCATACCCAAATACTCTTTTTTTAGCAAAAAGGTTTATTTCATAGAAGGACCTCTGAAGACTGGATAGAGGTCATCTTTTTAAAACAGATTTATATATACAAAGGGAAAACCATCTGTGTCACTGTATCTAGTATCCTTAGCTTTTAAATGGCGAAAGCAGAATAAATCTTAAATGCAGTCATACCTTAGCTTACTGTGCCCTCCCTGATAATCTTCTGTAACTGACTTTCCCCAAGGTGACTATGAAGAAGAGAGAAGACTGTCAACTGAAACAGAAACTAGAAAAGAAACTGTTAGAGATATCTCTGTTCTGGAAAAACTGCAGAGCTGGCAGCTGCAGAGGCCGGAGTCAGCAAAAAGAAAGGAAGTTTGTTCTAAAGAATACATCTAGCCAAATCACACAGCTGAGTCTATATACCCAGTTCACCACTCTATCATGTTTCAAGTTGCTGGACAAAGAAACCAGAGATAAATGCCCAGCTGCACAGTTTCAGGTTCTCACATTTGGTGAAGCACTTTTCAAGATAGACAGACGTCTTCACTATCCTTAGTTCTTAGCTTTCCTACATTGCAGAACAAGAGATTTTTTTCATATACAGTATTCTTCCTTTATCTTTAATCAGGGATGTAACCAGATGTCTTTCTCTGCTACAGAAGAATTATGCTTATCCAAGTATTAGATTTAACAGATTAAAACTCTGAAAGGTAAGGCCAGAACTAGATCCTGTGGTGTTCTGGATATTCTCTTTTATAAACTTTTCTTTGAATTGCTTCACAGTAGTGATTATTTCAACCAGCAACACAAATTACTATCAGAATATTTCAGCCAACAACACAAATTAGTATCAGAAATGAAAGACCAGACATCACTACAGATTCTATGGACTCTTAAAAAGATAATAAAGGAATACTATGAACAAGTCTATGCCCACAAATTTGATAATACAGATGGAATGGCCCAATTCCTTGTAAGACTCAATCTGACAAAATTCACATTAGAAGAAATAGACAAACAGAAGAGGTATATATTGAATCAATAATAACTGAAAAATAGAAAGCACCAGGCCCAAATGTGTTCCCTGGGCTTACGTAACCAAACATTTAAGGAATACAAGTTTCCTACAATATGTCCCAGAAAACAGAAGTAGAAGGAAAATTTAACTTATGGTTATAAGACTGAGGACAGCATTGCCTCAATACCAAAATCAGACACAGACATTGTAAGAAAACCACAGAACCATTTATCATGAATATATATGGAAAAATCCTCAACAAAATATTTGCAAATCTAGGCCGGGCATGGTGGCTCATGCCTGTAAGCTTCAGCCTATCAAGCGGCTGGGGCTAGGGATCGGGGTT
>PVHY01005939.1:7322-33435 GCA_004024945.1 Uropsilus gracilis | reverse complement strand
CTGAGGTTCCACGGGCAAAAAAAAGCGAGACCTAGTCTCAAAAAAAAAAAAAAAAAAATTGCAAATCTAAAAAAAAAAAAAAAAAATTCTAACGATCATGAATACTACCCATTTAAGATTAAGAAGTAAAGGAGATTAAGTACATAATACATTTATGTTTTTACATATTGCCTGCTTTCTACAAAGAGCACTTGTAATCCTATTTCTCCAGACATTCACATTCAATTATAGATAAGACTATTTGAATTAATCCATTCAATCCAGATGAATCAGGTCTATTTCTCTCCCCATCCCAAATCCAATTATGGGCACAGATCACTGAATTGAGACTAGCTCCATTTGAAGACCCTAAACAAAGCATGGGTACTCCCAGATGCATCGCTCGAATATGTTCAGCCAGAGACAGGCTGCAATGATGGGGTGTAATTCAGGTATTTGTTCGATATATTTCATTAGCTCTAAAACCACAACATTCAGGTCAAGTGTAAGAAGTACAGAAGTAACAGCTCTGAGATTTTTTAATTGTGAGTCGTTAATCTTATGGATTATAAGCCAACAATTCAATAAACTAAAATAGACTTAAGTACATCAAGGAGCTGCTTGCGCAGTAATGGTGAAAGGCTGTTTTGTCAAGTTTTGTTATCAACTTTTTTTGTTTATACTGGGTCATGTTATCGCTTCTCGGCCTTTTGGCTAAGATATATACTGGGTCATGTTGTAAAAAATTGCCTGTTTTTAACGAGTCACGGTTAAAAACGTTTCTAAGCCACTGAGTTTGGGGTACAAAGAATAGGAGTCACTAGGGCGAGGCGCAAGAGCGTCAAGGAAAGTCGCACGCCTGATACAGAAGCACAAGTCCGGTGCATGAACTTGTTCGAGGAGCGCGCGCAAGGTTAAGAGCTCAGATTGGTCAAACCCTGGAGGGCCCCGCCTACAACGTCTAATCCACCAATGACTGCGCGGCCACGGTGGGGTCGTTCACCAATGACTGCACGGCCACGGTGGGGTAGTGCGAAGCGAGTCTCGCGCGGGCTCCTTAAATAGCGGCTGCGTGGCTGCCCTTGTAGACTCGTCCCACGACGGCACTGTCGAGTGGAGCAGACGGGAACGACGTCGGGCGCGCTGGGTCTTTTTCACGGAACCATGTCTAGGCATGAAGCGGGAGCCAGTGCCTCAACCTGGGTCGTGGCTTCCCCGAGAAGCATGGCAGTATCTCGACCAGCCGAGACACCAGCGGAGGAACTGACTCGAAGAGGTCGGGAGGCCGGTAGAGGCGGCAGAGGTGGTGGCAGTCTCCAGCCGGAGGCCGCTGGTCCGCGGGAACCGCCGCTCTGCTTTGAAATGAAGAACGACTGGGTCGGCACCGTCATCGGTGAGAGCGAGCGGATGGGTGAGCGAGGCAAATCTAGGAGAAAATGGGTGGGGCCTGGAGCGGAGCATCCCCTCCCTACTCCGCCTCCAATCAGCTGCCACCTAGTGATTTCTTGGGGTCCCTCTGTATGGTATTTAAAGTGTCATTTTCCGTCAAAAAGCAGCGTGAATCGTACACATAGTTTTGAAAAGCATTTAGGAATGACTGTAATGTAGTTCTGCCGCATTTATTGCCATTAAGTCTCATGATAAATTCCAGTTATTTTCCCATCAGGTAAGAGACCCAGTATTTTGCTTTACCCCTTTTTGAGACCTGTTTCAAAAAATTAACTAGCAGCGATTAGAGTAATATAAGACTAATAGCTAGAAAAAAAAAGTCAGTCCCCCAAAGGGGCTCAAATATCTGAAGAGTTATGCTCCATTTATAAAAGCTACAAGACTTGTAATAAAAATAACTTAAATTTAACACGTATTGAATAACTGTGAAATGCAACCACTATGCTAGAAAGTACCCCCTTGATGTTGGTTCTGGATCCAAAATTTTATGGTGAAAACAAATTTAAACTTAAGTTTAGTGTGTAAATACAGTATTAATCATGAGAACAATGTATAGTAGTCCCCTAGATTGTTTTCCTATTGCATCATTGAAACTACCCATTGAACAGCTTCCCATCTCCACTCTCCCTTCCCTAGCAATCTAGGAAACTACTGTTTTATCAAGCTTGGTTATAGTAGATACCTCACAGAAATAAGCATGCGCTGTTTTTTTGACACTTCTTTCATTTAACATAATGTCCTCAGACTTTATTCATGTCCCAGATGGCAAGATTTCCTTTTCCTGGAAATGCCCCATTTTTTGTATATCATGTTAATTCCTATCATCTGTCACAATCAACTTAGTTGTTTCTTCATCTCGAGTAAATCATGACTAATGCCCCCAAGAACATAGGAGTGTAGATAACATTTAGAGAGTGAAGTGAATTCTGAATTAGTACCCAAAAGTGGAATTACTTATGGTTGTCCTATTTTTAAGTTTTTTGAAGCCTCTATACTGGTTTCATAGTGGTTGCACCAATTTACATTCTCATCAGCTGTGCACGAGTATCCTTTTCTTCATACCCTCACCAACATTTGTTTTCTACTCTAACAAATATAAGGTGATATCTTAGTGTGGTTTGGATTTGCATTTCCCTCATGGTCTCAGCATCTATATAGATACTTTTTGGACATTTGTATGTTTTTTTTTTAATTTCCTTTGTTGATAATTATTAAACCCTAATCATTTGCTTTCTTTTTCTTTACTTTTTATTGTTTGCACTTATATATCTAAATACATATATATGTATTTATAGTATCATTGTCTACCCTGTTGCTCTCCTATCACCTTATCACCTGTGCACCATCTTAGTCTTTTGTGCCCTCCCCCATTCTCTCCCTCCCCCCCCTCTTGTTCTATGCTTTAATTCTGTTGACAGTTTTCAATTTTTCTTAAGCATTTGTTTGTTTTTCCTATATCCCTCAAATAAGTGAGACCATCCCATATTTCTTTTTTTCTTTCTGGCTTGTTTCCACTAAGATGATTCCTTCTAGCTCCATCCATTTTGCTGCAAATGACATGTTTGTCTTCTTTGATGCATAATATTCCATTGTGTAAATATACCACATCTTTTTCATTCTTCCATTTTGGGGCATTTGGGTTCTTTCCATATCTTGGTTATTGTAAATAGTGCTGCAATAAACATGTGAGTACAGGTGTTTTTATGAAGTAGTGGGTTTGATGGGTTGAATGGCAGTTTTACTTTTCAGTTGTTTGCGGGTCCGTCACACAACCTTCCATAGTGGCTGAACCATTTTGCACTCCCACCAGCAGTATAAGTGCATTCCTTTTTCTCCACATCCTTGCCAACTGTGTGTCTTTTTTTTTAAGTAATGGCTATTTGAATATTTTGACAGTTTTAACTGGATTTGTTTGTTAAGCGGTATTGTACAAGAGTTCCAATTTTTCCTCATCCTTGCCAACGTTTGAGATCCAATTAGTTAGTGTTAGATGATGATGATGAATCCTTAGGATCTACCTTTGGAAAGGAGCCTTTCATGATGAACTCACATTTGGAGGAGAAAGCTTGATTCCCTTTTTCCTAACTGAAATGATGCTAGACTCTAGAAACCTTTCTTGGATATTATAAGAAAAAATTAGGGGAAGTACTTTGAAGAAAGGTGAATCCCCCTTATGATTTCACCTTTTTCTCTTTTAAATAAAAACTTTATTTTTAAAAACAGGACGTGGTGGGTCAAAAATAAGAGATATTCAGAGTACAACAAACACCAAAATACAGGTAAGTAATGTGTTCTTGAAAGCATAATTCATTCCTATCTCTAATAATTGGCTTCAGTTACTAACTTACTGTGTAAACTTAAATATGAAACATCAAAGTTTTTCCAATTACCATTCTTTTTAAGAAGTCACCTAAACTGTGCTCCATTCCATATCTAGGATTTTTCCACTCGTGATGATAAAATTCTTTAGTGATAATCCTCCATGAAAAATGAGATCTCTGGAGTTATATTCATTATGGTCTTCCTAACCCTTACCCCTCAAATCTTGACTCTCAAATCTGTATTATGATGTCGGTGTCAGTAAGCAGTAGCAGCATTCACCAAATTGCAAAACCAGAAGTCTCAGATTATCCCCTCACCCTTATTTTACAACCAGCCCATCACTAAACGTTCTGTTCCCTGTACTTCCTAAGGAAACTCACATCATTGGGAGTTTTCTCCCCATTCTGCTTAGTCTTCACTGTGGCTAGGACTGTCTTTCTAAAATATGAATTATCTGTTCATGTCCTGGTTTTGTATAAAAACCTTTTATCACATCCAAGACTTTTGACCTAGCTTCTTCAACCTCCACTTTCCCTCACCTCCTCACCCCACTACTTGATCTTCCCTACTCAATTATGACACTGTCCTATCCTAGTTAATGTAATTCCTACTTGTCAAGGAAATCTAAGATTTTCTCCTTCACCTAAAAGGTGTCTATTTATTCTCTCAGTATCCCGCTTCAACCTCTTTTAAGCACTTATACAGAATAATGTCTGTGAACAACACACATGATAAACTTTGAGTCACCAGTCTAAGACATTTGATATAATAGTACCTAGATAAGTACTACTGAATCAATGAGAGAATCTGAGATTACACACTTAAAGGTGCACTTTAGGTTTTATCTGTTAAGTATCCTTTTAGCCTTCTAAGTTTGCTTCCATTGCGGTATATGTATTGAACATGTGTGTATATTATATTTATATATAATATGTAAGTATAGCATCCCCTCAAGTTAAAACTGAATATCTAACTTCACAGTTGTATCAACTATTTTTACATAGCACATAAATCAATCCAGTTTACTCCATCCCTATAATATTTCCATAAGATTAGCCAAATTACCATTTTACATGTGAGAAGTCAGACTCAAAATAATGAAAATCACTTTTTTTTTTTTTTTTTTGAGACTAGGTCTCGCTATTTTGCCCATGGAACTGCAGGCTCATGTTGCCCGGGGTACCACAGACTCAAGCAAGCCTCAGCTTCCCAGGTAGCTGGGATTACAGGCGCGTGCCACCATGCCCAGCTATTTTTTGGATCTAGGTTTCACTGTGTTGCCCTGAGTGGGACTCAAACCGTGATCCCTTGCCCCAGCTGCTTCATAGGCTGAAGCTTACAGACATGAGCCACCGTGCCTGGCTGAAAATCACTTCTTATTTATAACACAGCAATCTAACACCACCAGTTGAATTTACTCACTACCAATCAGTACTTTTAAAATTAGTGTTATATTACTCCTCCCTTCATCCAACCAGGAGGTAAGTCTCAGAGTGAACATAAGAAGCATTCCCTTCATAAATTAGAACCTCAGACACTCATCAGTAGCAGTAATATAACTTGTGTATACTTTATACTATATGGATTGGTTGTAAAATGGTGGTAAAGGGACTTTAGTCTCATCTATTTCCCCCTTGTATTCCCTATAGATAATAAAGGGGCATTCAGAAGCTGAGGTCAAAATTTTTGGCAGCAAAGCAATGCAGACAAAAGCTAAAGCAATGATAGATAATCTTGTTAAAAAACAAGAAAATTATAATTCAGCTCCTAGAATTGGTAAGTAATTTTTTGTCCACTACAGTCCTGTAAAATTTCTTAAATGTGTATTGTTCTACACCATGTTTTTCCCTGATGTTTTTATCCTGATACTAGTTTTTTAGATTGCAATCATTCAATCTAGTGTGCTAATAGTTTCTTTTCCTCTGAAATCCCAGAATCCTCTTCTCCTCAAATTAGGTATCTACTTACTTTCTATAGTTGAATCTAACCTGTTTACCCTAAGCCACAATGAGTGGGAGAAAAAATAAACTTTTAAAACAGTTCCTAATTAATAGCGGTGGAACAAACTTTAATCCTTACCTGCTAACTCTTGTCTTTTCCCTAGATTATCACAGACTTTGGGGGGGGGGGGAAGCCTTAATTATTATTGGAAATTTTTAATATCTCAAATCTTCTTGGGCTAGAAGAAAAATTACTGAACCATTTCTAGAAGTAGCAGCATGTAATTTTCAAGAAGAGTCTTGGTTTGAGAGGACAACATTATCCCTTAGTGTTTCTTCGGAAGGACCCTCTAAGAATCCTCCAAGACTCTGTCTTGGGTGTACCATCTGCCTCACAAATTGCTGTAATGGTTAAGTGATATTTGTATGCTTTGTTAGTGGATATCAGGACCTCCTACAGTTTTCCTTATCTTCAATAAAATTTTTTCATATCATAAAATTGATGATAAAAACTATGATCAGAATTACCATGGTACTATACTACTAGGACTCTAAATTCTGTATTTCCAGCATTATTGTGAGATTATTAAGCACAAAATAGTATTATAGCTTTGAGGATTTTATGCTCCTGGGATGTATGTTGTAATTAAACAGGTAAAAATATTTTTAACAGATACTGTTACTTTCCAACGATCTGTTGGAAGAAATGCAAGGACAGATGACATTGTTACAGATCAGCCTTTGATTGACTGGGATCAAATCCGAGAAGATGCTTTGAAGTGGGAGAAAAAAAAGTGGGCAGGTTAGTGTCCTAACATTTACCTGGTGTTGGATCTCTCTTAATAGAAGTTTTTGTCCTTTATAAAATGTTGTTTTTAGCAGTGAATCTATATGGGAAATGATAGTAAAATTCAAAGCACTGCAAGAAGTGGTTTATTCTATAAATGGAAAATTAAAACATTAAACTTATTTGCACTTTGTGCACTTATTTGCTTGAGGTAACTCACTGCAAAAGTTTTAGATAGAAAATCAGGCCCAAGGGATAAATGAAGGGAATAAACATTCTCACATTATAGTCTAACTGAAACAACCATAAGTTGTTAACACTGATACTATTGGTGTGTCCTGTCTAACAAGGGCACAATCAGCAGGGAAAAACATTTCATGAAGTAGCAGATATTTGTTGAAGAGATAAATTTTTTAAAAATTGTCTTGTTTTGCTGGGCATGGTGGTGGATGCCTGTAGTCCCAGCTATTAGGGAGGCAGAGGCAGGAGGATTGCTTGAGTCCAGTAGTTCTGGGCTACAGTGTGCTATGCTGATCAATTGGATGTCCACAGTAAATTCAGCATCAATATGGTAACCTTCCCAGGGGAGCAGGGGACCATCAGGTTGCCTAAGGAGGAGTAAACAGGCCCAGGTCGGAAACAGAGCAGGTCACAACTTGTCTTTTTATTTTAAATGAATTTCCAGCTTGGAATTATATGTAGGTATAATATTTTACATTGTAGTCCTTGAATTTCAGCGTAAATTCAGGCACTGATTTTGGCTATCCAAATGAGATAGTAATATAGCATTTATTTTAAATTAAAACTATGACAAATATAAGTGATGATTAATTTCAGTATATGGTTAACCTATCTGTAAGTTAAGTTTCTAATATAATCTTGTATTTATTGGGAATGAAATTGGGTGAAATTGGGATATTTATTGGGGTGTATTTATTGGGGGTGAAATTGGGATATGGAACCAGAATTTAAATTTGGAGGAAGTATAATAGGCAACTGAGAGAAAGCTAAGTAACTTCAGAAGGTAGAAAAAAGGTAGTTATTCCTAAACAGTAATGAGATGAACCTAATAAGTTTGAGAGATCAGCCAACTGTGATGTTTGTTTTGTAGAGTGTAATTTATTTTATTTTTAATTTAGTTGTTAAATTTTTAATAATTGAAATAAAAGCCAAAAAGATATTTTAGAATCTCATAGGCCTGGCTCAGAAAGACAGGAACAGTTATTTAAAACTTTATGATGCAAGGCGAAATTAAATATTTTAGTTTGATTTTTGTTACTTTGAATAAGCTCAATGAAATGTAAATTTATTACTATTTATCAAAGTTTGAATTTTAATCTTTTACTCAGATTTACCTCCCATTAAGAAAAACTTTTACACTGAGTCAGAAACTACAAGCTCAATGTCACAAGTACAAATAGAGAATTGGAGGTGAGTAGTTTTATTTTATAATGTCTTTAAGTGAGCTTTAGTTATTAAATTAATTCATTTAGCAAAGATTTAAAATTATTGCACTTGAAAACTATACCTTCCATCTTCAAATTGAAACTTGGTTGCATTCGAGCCAGGCACAGTGACATGTGCCTCTAAGTTGCAGGCTAGGAAGATGCGTTGGGATCTGGGGATCGTGGTTCGAATCTGGCTGGGGGGTGACGTAGCGAGGCAAAAATACTGGGTGTGGTGGCGAGCACCTATCATCCTAGCTACCTGGGAAGCTGAGGCTGGGGATTGCTTGAGTCTGTGATACCCTGGGCAACGTGAGCCTGCGGTTCCACAGGCAAAAATACCAAGACCTAGTCTCAAAAAAACAAAACAAAACTTGGTTGCATTCTTCATGTTTTATATTTTAAGGTAGTTATGTATTTACATATATAAATAGATACCATTGGGTAGCATTTATTGCTCTTCAGTAAAACTTTTTTGCAAAGAAGCAAAATTTGTATGTAACAGTAGTCACTATCTAGTAAAAGCTATTGAACAGTTAAAATAAAGAGCCAGGCATGGTGGCCTGCGCTTGTAGTCCAAGCACTGGGAGGCAAGAGGGCAGGGATCACTTGAGTCCACGAGTTCAAAACTACCCCGGGCAACATAGTGAGACCTGGTCTCAAAAAAAGCAGCCGGGCATGGTGGTGGGCCCCTGTAATTCCAGCTGCCTTGAAGACTGAAGCTGGGGATTGCTTGAGTTTGCGGGATTGGGACTACCCCGGGCAACATAGCAGACCCAGTCTTGTGTAATTGAAGTTTTTGTTTTTGTTTTGTTTTTTTAATTTAAATGGATACATGTGGTTAGTACATGCTGTTTTATGCAGTTTTAGAGAGTTATTTTGCTGTTTGCTAAAAAACTAAGAAAATTGATCTGATATCTGAATATTGAATTAATTTCTTATTCTTGACCCCTTCTCATCTGAATTAAAGATGCCAGTGGCAACTCTTTATCTAAGATTGATTGGGGTAGTTACTTTGGACAAGTAAACTAATTCCTACTTCATAGGATTAGTGATCAACCAAGTAAATATATGTGGGACACTGAAGGCTTTCAAGTATTTGCCAAATCTGACTTTTATGAAGCATTTAATGTCCAGGTTCTACTCTTAACCTTTCCATGAATCTTTTATTGGTCCATTTGCAGATAAAATGTAACTCTTTTCTCCTCTGCAGCTATTTTGGTGAGAAAATAGATGAACTCACTTCTTTACCTTCGTTATTAAATTTTGCTGGATTTTATTTACCCTTTGTAGTTGAATTTCTAGATGCGATAAGAGTTAATGCTAGAAAAACTTTCTTGCTTGAAGAGAAAAGGGATCAAAGCCACTAATCCTTGTTCTGTTTCCTTTGAAGAAAGGAAAATTATAATATAATGTGTGATGACTTGAAAGATGGTGAAAAACGTCCTATCCCCAATCCTACATGTCAATTTGAGGATGCCTTTCAGTGTTACCCTGAAGTTATGGAAAACATTAAGAAGGCAGGTTTTCAAAAGCCAACACCAATTCAGGTATGTTTTTTGTAACTCTTACATGTCACTGGATGTTTTTTCCCTCCAAACCAGTATCGAATGTTGGGAGTTTAACCACTAGGGAGCAACTCTCTCCTAGAACTCCTCCAGGATCACCTGTACCACCAACCCCTAGCATTCAAAGATGTTTGGAGCTGAGAGAGGTCAGACACTGGGTAAAAAGAAATGTTCTATTTATTTTAATATTTATCATTCTGTTTCAGTCACAGGCATGGCCAATAGTTCTACAAGGAATTGATCTTATAGGAGTAGCCCAAACTGGAACAGGAAAGACATTGTCTTACTTAATGCCTGGATTTATTCACTTGGATTCTCAACCAGTGTAAGAATTTCTGTAATTGTGTTCTCCTAAATAGATAAAGGGGTTTAAGAGATATATTTAAAATGATACTAAACTTTCTTTTATCTATTGTGTTAGTCAAAAAGTAATGCTAAAATGTTTTTTGAAAGCAATGGTAGTTATCGACCAAAAAACTTTAATAGTGTAACATTGGAAGCAAATAGTGTAAAGTAGCATATGACAAAATGCAATATGCTATTCTTTGAGAAACAATGTTTGACATAAGCAAGCATTTGCCATGTTAAGGGAAAAGACTGTATTTCTCCACTTTTCATGTCTAATGTTAGTGACTTTGATGCTCATAGTGACAAATCCTGAAAGCACCAAACCAGTGTATCATGTGTCTGAGACAGTTATTCTAATATTAATCTGTTTTCTTTTTAAAGAACCAAAGGAAAAAGGAATGGACCTGGTATGTTAGTCCTTACGCCCACTCGAGAATTAGCTCTTCAAGTGGAAGCTGAGTGTTCGAAATACACATATAAAGGTCTGAGAAGGTAAGTCATTTATTTGGTCGCTCTACATCAATACTTTATTTTTTTGCACCAATATTTTAATCATATATAGCTTAGTGTATTCTCCCCCAATATCTTTCATACATTTTTGAGGATCTAATTGCCTCACCGTGAGTCCAGTATTACCCCATTCCAAATCAACTATAGCCAAGTCAGTTGGGTTAAAATAATAATACAAACATGGCTCTTTAGGCCATACTGCCTTATGTTGATGGATATGGATAGTTTGCAGAAAAAATAAATTTACTAATAAGAGCATCTGTTATGTATTTTATTTATATATTTTTAATATGCCCCAAATTTTTAGGTTGGTATGTTTTTGAGTTGTGATGGGATATTCTTTGACTGAATATGAACCTGTTTTCTTTTAGTGTTTGTATATATGGTGGTGGAGACAGAGATGAACAAATACAAAACTTGACAAAGGGTGTAGATATCATCATTGCAACTCCTGGAAGATTGAATGATCTGCAAATGAATAATTTTGTCAATCTGAAAAGCATAACCTACTTGGTAATCTTGAAGTAGGGGTTTGGGATACTAGGAAGAACTGAACTCTTATTGAAATAATTTTTTTTAAATGACTGTCCAGTGAAATAATGGTTTTAAATTCTAGGAATGTTTTCCATTTTGTCTAAAGATTATATAAAGATTTTAAATTGTATTTTAATGTTTTTTTATGACTTGGAAAAATGTAGATAAGTGCAAAAGAAAATTAAAATCCACATGAATTTCTAAACAATTTTTTCATTAAATAGATTTATAAACTATTAGTCAACTTAAAATCAAGATGTGTTACAAAAGCCAAAACAGGTGGCTTTTTTTTCCACTGGAGAAATAAAAATATATAAATAGATTTCCCCTTAGATAACAGGGGAAATAAGAACACTTACCTTTTGGTATTATATTTATAAAGACAGAGCATAAACATATTAGATGCCTCCCATATCTAGTCTCACCATAATCATTTCTAATGCAGGTTTTAGATGAAGCTGACAAGATGTTGGATATGGGATTTGAACCTCAGATAATGAAGATTTTATTAGATGTGCGCCCAGATAGGCAGACTGTTATGACCAGGTAGGTGTGTGCCTAATTTTAGAGCATTATTTGAAAGTGTTACAATCCTTAGATGAAAGATAATCAGTTTGGCACTTCAATGTAATGGTGTTCCACACTAGTGGGTTTTCTAAGTTACATGTAGAGATTTCTGTAAAAGCAGAGGGTATGCAGTCTCATGGTAGGGAGTTCTTACATTTGAATAAGTGATTACCCCTCTTTAAAGATAAGCATTAAATTACTAAATCCTACTTTGCCCAAGATAAAACTGAAAAAGCAATGTTAGCCATTTAAATGCAGAGTGAAATACAGATCAGTTCCTTCTGGACTTAAATCCTTTGTCACCATCATCTAAAATATAGCACATAGTCCAGAGAATATACTAAATTACTCATTTTCTTATAAGTAATCTTCCCATTTCAAGAAAAGTGAAGTTAGAGTTCATTTTAACACTGAGCACAAAAAGTGGTTACTTTCATAAAATACTGAAGAAACTTGAATTTACATATTCTTTTGTCAGTACGCTTAAAATATTTTTCTTTGCCATAAGCACTTGAAGTTGCCCGATGACAATGTATGAAAGATGATTGTCTTTTATAAAAACTCAAAGAACTAATCTAACATTTGAGTTCATTTTACTTTTCCATACATTAGAATTTAAAGTATAAGTGTCCTCCACCTGTTTAAAGTTGTCATCTAATAGTTTTACTACAGTTGATCAGTTCTTTGTGAAGCACATATTATTTGTAAAATCTGCCACACTGAAAAGTATGAATTTGCCTTCCATGGGTAATTTAGTTTATAGCTCTTCAAGACCTTCATAATATTTGGTTTATAATAAGTTTCTATGTTTGTGTGTTTTGTTTCATTTCTAGTGCAACTTGGCCATATGCTGTCCGTCGACTTGCGCAGTCATATTTGAAAGAGCCAATGATTGTATATGTTGGTACTTTGGATCTAGTTGTAAGTTTTTTTTTTTTCTGTTAAAATATTAAATAAGGATTTAATTTTTCTTTTGGTATGTCTGCTCTGCCAACTCCAAGTTTTACAGCAAATTCTAAATGCAGGCCAGGCACGGTGGCTTGTGCCTGTAAGCTTCAGCCTAGGAAGCGGCCGGGGCTAGAGATCGCGGTTTGAGTCCCACCTGGGGCCCGTAGCAAGACCTAGTTCCAAAAAAATTGCTGGGTGTGGTGGTGCACGCCTGTAATCCCAGCTACCTGGAAAGCTGAGGCTGGGGATTGCTTGAGTCTGTGGCACCCGGGCAATGAGAGCCTGCGGTTCCATGGGCAAAAATAGCAAGACCTAGTCTCAAAAAAAAAAAAAAAAATTCTAAATGCATATGATTTTTTCCATAAACACATACTTATAACGAAATCATTCAAACTTGTTACAGTACTATTATCTCACATTTAACATTATAATAATTGCTTAGTGCCATTAAATACCCAGTCACTCTTCCTGTTTTCATGACTTCTCACCTTTATTAACCTTTTTTAAAGTCCCGTTCTACAGACTTCTACAAATGTTTATCTATATAAATCTGATGTTCTCTTTTTATAAAGATTAATCAAGAGGTTCAGATGTTGTTAAAAATTATAAAAATCTATAATTAATATCTAATATCCCTCTACATTATCAACTTCTGACTTCATTTAATTGATATTGGCTTTTCTATTAGTCATTAATGAAAACTGGTCTTTTTCCTTAATCCCTAGTACTAATAGCTCATTATCTTCATTTATTATTTCACTACAGATTTCCTGAAAGTCAGGATAAATGCCTCTTTCTTTTCATGAAATCCTATTAAAATCTATCTTACTGCTGAGTTAAGTGATACCTATGATGTTTTGATATTTTGCATTAAATTGTCAAAATACTCATTAAATGGAGACTTCCTGTGTCATCAACTAATCACCTTCCTTCACTGCAAAGACTACCCAGATTTTATGACTTTATAAACTTGACCTCTTTATAAACTTGACCTCATCCTATGGTTTTCTTTTCCTACAGTGGTAACCATTTGCTTTCAACACACATTTTTTTTTTTTTTTTTTTTTTTTTGAGACTAGGTCTCACTATTTTTGCCCACGGAACCCCAGGCTCTTGTTGCCTGGGGTACCACAGACTCAAGCAATTCCTAGCCTCAGCTTCCCAGGTAGCTGGGATTACAGGTGCGCACCACCACACCCACCTATTTTTTTGGAACTAGGTCTCGCTACAGGCCCCAGGTGGGACTGGAGCCACAATCCCTAGCCCTGGCCACTTCATAGGCTGAAGGTTACAGGCACTAGCGCTTTCAACACACTCTTAAGGAGTAAGAGTTCCCAATTTAGTTTAGTAAGTGATAAAAAATGAAAGGATTGGTTACAAGTATTAGAGTAAAAATGGGTAGTTTTGCAAGGACCTTATTTTTTCTTAGATTATTAAAATATTAACCCATCAGTGACAGAAATGAAATGTATGGCAAGTCAATGTATGGAATTTACCCTCAATGTTGATATATTATGACCTTTGAATCCTCTAGGCTGTCAGTTCTGTGAAACAGAATATAATTGTCACCACAGAAGAAGAGAAACGATCTCATATTCAAACTTTCTTAGAGAGCATGTCTCCCAAAGATAAAGTCATAGTATTTGTCAGCAGAAAATCTGTGTAAGTATTTCCTCTTTTACAACCTTAGTTACCAGTTGCATTAAATTGTTAGGCAGCATTTCTTTTAGTAAATGGGGACAGGTAATTCTTAATGAATATTATGTCATATTTTTGCTAATAGAAATAAAAATTAGTGAATACATGGTATGAAAATAAGCACTTAATTTTAAGATCACTGACTTTTCTTAACTTTTGCTTCAGTGCTGATCACTTATCCAGTGACCTGGTTCTCCGACATATATCAGTAGAGTCTCTGCATGGCAACAGAGAACAGAGCGACCGAGAGAAGGCATTAGAAAATTTTAAAACAGGTACATTTATGGCTATTGCACTTTAAAAAGTTTCAGGCCTCTGGGTTTGGATTTCATGGTTTCCATTTCATGGAAACCATGTCTAAGATCTGTCCTTAGCTTCCATATCGCAAGACTGTAGTTGTTAGAGCTCTAACAATTCTCAGACTCTCAGAATGATCCAAACTCAGAAAGCAAATGTTTAAGCATGGGTATCAAGATAATAATTTGCAGTGGGAGACATTTCTCTTAGTTAAGCGGAAAGGCATATGTATCTTTGTAATATGGTTCAGATGATTCAGGGGCTATTTGTTTAACTAAAGCATTTATTGTGTTATAACTTCCTAGCACTTAAAAAATTTTACTGTAAGTTGTTATAGTTCACCTGATTAAATATTAAAGGAAAATATACTTTTGATAAGTGTCTTGGATTGGTTTAGATTTAGGTGTCCATGTTCATTTAGCTTTTTACTCTTTAGGTAAAGTGAGAATACTGATAGCAACGGACTTAGCATCTCGAGGTCTCGATGTCCATGATGTCACACATGTGTACAATTATGACTTTCCACGGAATATTGAAGAATATGTACACAGAGTAGGACGCACTGGAAGAGCAGGGTAAGTAAGTATAGTCCACTAATGAAAAAATACCAACTCTGACTTGCTATTCCTCCTCCAGACTATTCTTACCTAGAAAATTGTCTTGTTCTACTCCTGATAAATTGTTACCCCTCTCCAAAACCTCCTTCACTGCATAACCCCTATTGAAATGGCTTGTTACATATTCAATCAGGTCCCTCTATGTTTGCTGTGTGTGACTGTTTCTGAGGCAACTCAATTTTTATCTGTAGTGTTACAACAATGTGCCACACTCAGTGTCCAGGGTGGCATATGTAAGAGGGCTTTTTCCCCCAGAGTACTGCTGTCATAACTCTTGAACGTAACACTTATTAAACTGATCATTTAGATTCCAAGTTGCTGTCTGCATTATACTAAATTTTAACATATATTTGAGTTTGTCAGAGTTGAGGTTTTGCTGCTGCTGTTTTTATTTTGCTAACTGAATCTTGAATGCAAATTATTAATCAAATTGCCTGTTTTTCCCCTCCTAAGGAGGACTGGAGTGTCAATTACCCTTATCACTAGAAATGATTGGAGGGTTGCCAATGAATTAATTAGTATTCTGGAAAGAGCACATCAGGTAAGAATATAAAACTCATTAGATTATTACTTCTTATCAGTTTTCTAATTTCCAGTTATTGTAGGAATGAGGGCTTACTGCCTATCAGGAAAGGCAGATTTATACATGTATGTATATCTTCCCCCCACCGTTATATTTCACAGGGTTCTCCCACCACCATATCACCCATAAACTGTCATCTTGATCTTTTGTGCTTGTCCCTTCCCTGATTTCCCTTTCGTTCCCCCTTTCTAGCTGTATGCTTTAGTTCTGTCATCATCTTGTTAGTTTTGACTTTTTCTTAATCTTTTGTTTTCCCTATATCCCATTTATCCATGAGACCGTCCAGTTTTTTTCTTTTGCTTTCTTATTTTTGCTAGCATGATTCCTTCTAGGTTCATCCATGTTATCACAATTACATCATATTTATTTTTTTCTGATTGCTGAATAATATTACATTGTGTAAATTATACCTTAACTTTTTTTTTTTCTTTTGAGACTAGGTCTTGTTATTTTTGCCTGTGGAACCACAGGCTCTCGTTGCCCAGGGTACCACAGACTTCTAGGTACAACCATGTTACCATAAAAACCATCAAATTTGTCATTTTTAATTGATGAGTAATATTCCATAGTGTAGATATACCACATCTTTTTCATCCAGTCATCTGTTTTGGGACATTTGGGTTGTTTCCATGCCCTTGCAATTATAAATAGTGTTGCAATAAACATCCGAGCACAGGTGTCCCTTTGTACAAGTATTGAGGTCTCCTTTGGGGATTCCCAGAAGAGAGATTGCTGGGTCAAATGGTAGTTCCATTTTCATTAGTTTGAGGGTCTTCCACACTGCTTTCCATGGTGGTTGGACCAGTTTACATTCCCACCAGCAGTGTAAGAGTATTCCTTTCTCTCCACATTCATGCCAGCACTTTTGTTGCCTGTTTTTTTAATGTGAGTCATTCTTACTGGTAAAAAGTGGTATCTCATTGTGGTTTTGATTTGCATTTCCCTGATTGCTAGTGATGTTGAGCAGTTTTTCATATGCCTGTTGGCCATTTGTATTTCTTCTTTGGAGAAGTGTCTTTTTAGTTCTTCTCCCCATTTTTTGATTGGGTTTCTTGTTTTGTTTAGTTGTGTAAGTTCCTTGTGGATTTTCATTATTAAACCCTATCACTCTTGTGGAGGCCAAAAAATTTTCCCATTCAGTTGGACTTCTTTTTGCTTTTTCTGTTGTCTCTTTTGCTGTACAGAAGGTTTTTAGTTTGATGTAGTCCTGTTTGTTTTCTCCATTTTTTTGGCATCTGTAGATGTGTCCAGAAAGGGATTTCTGATTTATAATTCATGGAAGGTTTTGCCCAAGTTTTCCTCTATGTATGTTATGGTTTCAGGTCTGACATCTAAGTCTTTTATCCGTTTTGAATTGGTTGTTGTACATGGTGTGAGGGAGTTGTCTTGGTCCATTTTTTTGTATGTCTTAGTTCAATTTTCCCAGCACCATTTGTAAGATCATATAATTGGGAAACCTAATCTAATGGGGTGAGTATCAGTGAAAACTCTACTAGGGAGGAAGCCAGTGTGGTGGAGGTGAGGAAAACTAGAGAAGAATTGTTTAAATATTTCAGTGGGGGAACATATTGAGACCCAGAAGGGAGAAATAACATATGGAAAGTAGTACCAGGTGAAACAAAGTACACTGGTATGCACCAAGAGTGCCCTGCAAGCAGGGTTGTAACATAATGATGGGTGTTTTTGAGAGCTTGTTTGGAGGTTCTAGCAGGGGAGCTCAGCTACTCGTATACCCTCAACCGAAGAACAGTCCATCTCTATTCGGGGAAGGCCGTTCTCTTCGACCGAGTGCGCAGCTTCGAGAGGGACGCACATGGAGTGGTGAGGGAGGAAGGGGACACCCATCTAGCCAGCCAGATCAGCCAAATCAACCCTGGCAATCAATAGGGTGACAGATGTCACAGCCAGATCGCCCTCACATCCTGATGGGTGTTTTTAAGACCAGTTTGTTTTCATAGCTTGAAAAGATAGATTCAGAGTTAGTATGCAGTGTCACATTTTATTATATTTTAAAGATGTCATGCAATCACTTGTTGGAGGTTCTCTGAAATGATTTGGAGGTATTTTAGCATATTGTTGAAAAGTTGTTGTACTAAAAGAAAAAACTCCATCCTAATAATACATTTAATGGTTTCAGAGTATCCCAGAGGATCTTGTGTCCATGGCTGAGAGATATAAGGCAAATAAACTGAAAAAAGAAACGGAAAAAAAACTGGGACGATTCCAAGGAAAACCCAAGAAGTTTTACTATTAAGTCTGTTGAAAAGTGGCATTGTATTCCTTATGTGAGGTAAAATTTGGACAACACACAGACTTTCAAATGCCTGTTTTCCTTTGCTAGTTTTTTGTTTCTTACAATCAGCGTTATTTCCTAGAATATTTGCTATAATAAATTATTAGGTGTTTTTCCTTACCTATCACCAAAAGTCCAATTAATGTGTTTTATTTAGAATTAGAAGTTTTAATTAGTTGAAAAAATATACTTAGATGTATAAAGAGATCATTAAGAATGAATTGGTGTAACCTTATCTAAGCAATTTAGTAAGATATCAATTGTAAATATACTTTTTTAAATCTAATAATTCCTGTCCTAATATATTTAATAAAGATGTCTACACATATAATTAGATATTAAGCAATATTGTAGGAAATAGTGTAGCAATATAGTAGGAAAAGGCACTTAACTCAGTATCAGTAGGTGATCATATGACTAAACTATGAAGAAAAACTTTTGCAAATCATATATCTCACAAGTAAATTATATGTACAATACAGACAATTCATACAACTGAACAAAAGCAACCCTATAAAAAATGGGCTTGACCAGACATTTCTCCAAAGAAGAATATATGAATAGCTAACAAACATAAAAACATGTCAAGTCTTCCTAATTACTATGGAAACTAATACAAATCAAAACCACTGTGACATCACCTCACACCCATCAGGGTATTATCAAGTAAACAAAATAACAAATGTTGGCAAAGATGTGGAAAAATTAGAACTCTGTACACTGTTGGTGAAACTGTGAAATGGAACTGCCCAGTATGGAAAGTACAGCATTTTCAAGAAATCAAGAATGTAATCCAGCAATTCATTTTGGAGTATCAATCAAAGGAACTGGAAGCTTGGGCTTAAGTTATATTTGTATGCCCATTTTCATAGTAGTTTTATTAATTGTAGCCAAAAGGTGATATCAGCTCAGGTAACTGTTCAATGGATGAATGGATGAACTTAAGTGGGCTGTAAAAAGTCTGTGACACTAAAATCAGGTCCAAAAGGTGGGGGAGCAAAAGCCCTCCAACTTACAAACCATAGGTCCGTATCACCCATGCATAGTTATCACTCAAAATGCAGTTTAACAAGGGATTTTATTAACAAGAGATTTCAACAGGGAAAATGAAAAGTCCTTAAACAAGTGGCCAGTTATCTTGAAATCAGGTCGAAAGGAGGCGCAAAAGCCCTCCAACTAACAAACCAAGGGTCCATTTCACCCGCATGTAGCAGTTGCCACTCAAAATGCAGTTTAACAACAGAGTTTATTAACAAGGGAGAAATCCTTAAAGCCACAAGTGGCAGTTATCTTACCCCAGTCACCATTCTCAGTCCCAAAGATTCCATAGACAGAGTCTACTGATGGTTCTTTTGCCCCTCTGAACCTCAGAGCTAGGCACTTTGGCAAAGTCCAGTCCTTTCTCTGGCATCTTCCTTTTCTTCTTTCCTCTCCAGTGTTCTACACTGCTCCACTTTTTCAAGGTGCTTCAAACTTCTGCCACAATTGCTGATAGACAAATCAGTTTTCCAAATTTCTGGCCATCTCTAGGTACCAGCTTTCCATATCACCTTGCTACAATGCCATACTCTCCACACTGGCCACTCTGCCAGATACCTTGGCTCCTTGTCACCTCCAGCTCACTCTTCCCGGGGCTTTTGCCCAGCCTGGCCACTTGGGCTACTCTCTACCCGCTGGCTGTTCTCATCTCTCCTTTACCAAAAGTTCCCTCTCCTCCCCAAAAGGTCTCTGTCTTTTCCTAGTCTCTGCTCCTTGCCTTTTTTATCCCCCCTGCTTCTGGTCCAACATCCTGTTCCAACTCTCACCAGCCAATGGGGAAGGAGCACATTTAAGGGGGAGGGGCTAACTGCCACCGCCCAATGGGGAAGGAGCACCTTGTTAACTGCTACAAGGTGGGGGAGGGGAGGGATCAGCCCCCAGTTTCAATCTTACCCCAGTCACCATTCCCAGTCCCTAAGATCCCAAAGACACAGTCTCAGATGGTGCCCCTCCAAACATAGGGAGACCTAGTCTCTAAAAAAAATAATTTAACTCAATGAAGTCTTACCTTTGCCTTTGGCTTCTAGAAATTAATCACCAACCCCTTGGAATATTCATGATTGGAACATGATTGTTCCAATGGAACATGATTCATGGTAGGGATTTTCAGTCACATGATGTGAGCTCCTACTGCTCAACCACTAGAGTTGGAGACTGAGGTTAGACGTGGGCAGACAGCCACTGAGCCCCGATAAAAACTCCAGGTACTGAGGCTCAGGTGAGCTTCCCTAGTTGGCAAGTATTCCATGGTATTGTCATACTTATGTGCCTTGAAACAGAAGAGAAACTCTTGATTTGCTACCTTTCTAGACTCTGCTATATATGCTTTTTCCTTTGGTTAATTTTAACCTATACCCCACCTTGTAATAAAAAACTATAATCATGACTGTAAATGTTTCGCTGAACTCTGTGTCTTTCCAGTGAATTATCAAACCTGAGAATGATTCAGGGAATTTTCCTGAAACTGCTAGTGGTGTCGAAAATGAAAGGCGTCTAGTGGGCAATGCTTTCTCCCTAACTGTAGTTTACTAAACACATACAACACTGCTGAATAGGGAGGGAACTAAGATTTTCTTCTAAAAGTTAAATATGGTAAAGGTGATGAGAGGTACATGATTATGATAATGTAGTTATGCTCAGTAAAACTGTAAGCATCCTTCTTGCAGGAGTCTTCCCCTTTTTGACTTTGAAGTGAGCTGCTACCCTGCCAATGCTGAGAGGACCACTTAACAATGAACTTCAGTTCTGGGCAGTTTCTAGGAGCTAAGGGAAACTTTTAGCTGTCAGAAAGAAACTGAAATTCCGTACACTTGAGAGAAAATGAATATTGCCAACAGTGGTAGGTCCCCTACTTGAGCCACAGATGAGACCACAGTCCCAGCTGACACCTTGGTTGTAGCCTTGTGAGACCCTGAACAGAGTCATGCCCAGAATCTTAACTTACAAAAGCTCAAATAATGTGTGATGTTTTAAGCCCACTGAGTTTATTTTAACATGTTATGTTGCAAGAGGAAATGAATACAATTCAGCCACCACAATGACAACACATGTACTCTACCTGTTGCCCTAGCTTCTCCATATAATTAATGAATTTTGATAATTATTATTTGAATTTTATATGTACTTATAGCTAAGCAATATTCTTAGACTATGATTACTATTATTTTCTTGAATATATTCATTTTTTCTGGAGTTCAAAAGTTGGATTAGTTGGTGCCAAGTTTTCCTATTTATCATTACTTTCCTCCCAATGTCTACTTTTTTCTCAACATACTCAAATGGAATAGCTTGTTAAACAGGAATCATAATATGCACAAAACATAAAGGAGATGATTGATAGATTCAGCTACATTAAAATCCTAAAACCACATTTACTAAAAATCACTGAAGAAGACAAAGACATACATTGGGAGAAGGTATATCCAAATTACATAAATAATTTTACAAAACAATGAAAAAAAAAACCAAAGTCAATAAACCATGCAAAATGAGTAGGATAAAGTTTTAACAGCAGTTTTTGGTAGGTCAATTCTAAAGGAAAAAGGGTCACATAGAATTCTATGCTTGTTTCTCTGAGTTTATCATCTATACTGCCTTTTCTGGAGTGGATTATATTCTCATTGTCATCAAGTGGGTCTTAGACACCACAACCTTAGGAATTTGAAAGTAGAAGCTAAATGTCATATTCTTTAATGTTGGTTGGAATGTTTTTGTGCATCAATCTTATAACAAAATGGCAATACTTGAGGACATGTAGAAATAAAAGTGTTACTTAGAAATAAAAGATGTGTTGAGTAAGTGCTAGTTACAGTGATAAATATTTTGTATTTTTGATGTCCATCTGGTCAAAATTTTAGATTTTTAAACACTTTTCTCCTATTCCTTGGTTATCTTTTCTAGGATTTTTTTTTTTAAATGGAAAATTAGACAAGGATATGTTGAACTCCCATATACCTGTCACCTAGCTTCTTCCATGTACACTTTTATATTGGGTGCAGTTGTATCATCTATCGACAATAGAGTTGTTTTTACTTTTCTAATATTCCAACCTTGTTTGATTTCCTTACTTGCTAAGATAATGAGTGCATGTTGAACGAAATGAGATAACAGATGCCCTGCCTTCGTGATTTCAAAGCAAAGACTTAAGCTTTTTTTTTTTTTTTTTTGACCTTCTATTGTCATATTCCTGGGTTGTTTAGTCTCAGTTTATATTGCTACATTACTGATCTATTTGGCATGTAATCTTATATAACAAAGCTTTATTTTATGAAATTAATAAAACCTTTAAAAAGTCATTCTAATTCTTTATCCTTCTTAAAATTGAAATTTTAACATTCATCAAAAACTGGAAATCCATTATTTCTTTCATATTCAATTTGCTCTAAGAGAAATTTCTTGCTTGTTTTGCTAATTCGGTCTTGAGAGAACAGATTGAATTGAGGAATAAAAAAATGATAAAGCTCTTCTGTCTTGAGACACTGAAGAAAATATTCCACACAACTTTTAAAGCAGAGTTCTAGGTTTCTGGGGTGCCAATCACTGTCAGAGGGATACTTTGTACACATGTGAAAGAAGGCTGTTTTCACATGATAAGAACAGAAATTATCCAGTTTCATTTGGTTTTTTTTTTCACTTTTTTCAATTTCCCTTTTTTTCAATTGTTCTAAAAGATATTTCATTAGTTTCAAGCAATCTTTCCTGTTGAAAAAAAAAGAAAACCATTTATTTTTATTTATTTACAACCTGCTTCAATTCACAAAAAGATTTTGGCATCAAATGGAAAAACAAAAATACAACAAACAGATGACATAAAATGAAGATGCAAAAATATAAACAATATAGATGTAATTAGGGTGATTCTAAAATGTCATTTTATTTATTTATTTATTTGCTTATTTATTTATTTATTTGCTTATTTATTTATTTATTTGTTTGTTTGTTTGTTTATGAGACTACTGGTTATCTTGAACCCGCGAACTTAAGTGATCCCAAGCTCCAGTCTCCCAGGTAGCTGGGATTACAGGTGCATGCCACCACACGCAGATTAAAATATTATTTTTTTAAAAGATATGCTTTGCTAAGGAACAGATAAAATAAACCCTTGGAACCTGACTGCAGAAATGCAGGAGCCAGAAAGGGTAGTGGGAAGCAAAGGGTGGTGGAGGTGATGGTATTCAATGGTGGGAATGGTGTAACAAATACATTTGAAGAGACATGAGTCTCTAAACCTAGAATATACGCAGTGCTGTAAACCAATAAATAAGTAGTAAAAATAAACATAAGCTTTGAGTCTCAAAAATAGTTCTTTCCCTCTTCTCTATCCCTTTTTCTATCAGAATTCAACTATATTAAGATCATATTTATATTGTTCATCCAGTTATTTGAATAATCTTGTTTTAATTTTTAAATTTTGTAAAATGACTATTGGTTTGTAAAATTTATAACATTCACCCAGTCATTCAGAATTTGAGAAAACTAATGTTTGTAAAATTATTTAGCCTTAGCAGCAATATATTTTTCTTAATGCTTGTTTCAATGCCTACATATAAAGCCTTAAAGAACCTCTTATGACTGAACATTGGACATGCTTGCTTTTATCTTTTAACTTTTGTGACCCTTATACTAGACATTAGAAACTCAAATGAGAATTTCCTTTTCAATCTCAGTTCTTTGTGGTGTGATGCACTAAAATACAAAACCCATCTCTCAGTGTTGTTTCAGTCAGTCCCTACTCTTGAACACAATCAAACCATCTCAAAACAGGCACCAATAACCACTAAGAATGAGCCTTTGACATCCCTTCATTCCATTACACTAATATACATTATTTGAAAGCAATCAGAATACTAACACACATCCAATTATCATGACTAGTAACGGAGAAGACCCACAAACTTCACACTATCCTACTTTATACAACCATATGATCCAGGTTCAGGACTATGCTCTCTTGCTTTGTCTTATACTTTTCCCTTGATCCTTTGGACCTGGCTTCCCTGGTTCAATACTTATCCTCTAGTTTATTCTCCAGATCAATTTAGTCATGCCCTGGCTCCAGAATTCAACCCAGTAATGATCACCTCCAGGTTTTGAACTAGGGACTAAACAAGATAAAAGACTGTATCGATAACCCAACATTTAACAAAATATAGAAGTTACCTGCAACATTTCACATTACTTTGACAGCATGTTTTAGAGTTTCCATGATCATACAAAATTTTCTTTTCAATGTTAGAGAAGGAAAGCCGCCATGTTTCTCCTTGATTTTCAAAACAAAAACAGAAAAGCAATTTACTAAAAGTACCCATATACATGCAACATGATATTTAACTGATTTCCTCCATTAAAATATTATTCTAGGAAGAGAGAGATCAAAAGAAGTGAACAAATAAAAAATGGAATTTGGAAACAAATTATTTGAAGCACAAATGAGCCAAGATAGGCATAAAAGGAAAGTGGGAGTGGAGGAAAGGTCAGAATTAGCAATAAGATATATTACCTTTTATACATTGCTAAACTTAGTTTTAATATTTTGCTTCAATAATAATTTGAACTAATTGACAAACATTTCCCCTCTTTTTTCCAACTCTTTTAAACTTTGATTATACTATTATTTAGTTGGCTTTATGTTGGGAGGGCATGATTGGTTTATAAGTTAAAAATCAATCAACATGTTATACTAATAAAATAGAGAAGAAAAAGCTGATCGTCTTAAGAGAAGCAGAAAGTGAAGCTAATAAAATGTAACATTATTCAATGATTCAACAGCACCATCACTTAGTAATATAAATCTGGATAAGAACTAGGTCTGATGAAAAAGGTTGAAAAACAACTCAGGAATATGACAATAGAAGGTCAAAAAAAAAAAGCTGAAGTCTTTGCCTTTAAAATCAAGAAGTTAGGGCATCTGTTATCTCATTTCTTTCAACATACACTCACTATCTTAGCAAGTAAGGAAATCAAACAGGGTTGGAATATCAGAAAAGTAGGAACAACTCTATTATCAATAGATGGTACAATTACACACACTATAAAAGAATACATGAAAGAAGCTAGGTGACAGGTATGTGGGAATTAACATTTTGTCTAATTATCTATTTGTTTTTCAAAATACAAAACCTTTAAAGATTAATTGCCTATAAGTATGTCAAATAAAAGACTTATAAAATTTCTGTGGAAAAATTCTAAAACTTCACTAAGAAGTATTACAGGAAATCTAAATAAGTAGGGATGTGTACCTGATACATGGATTAAAAGATTTATTGTTTTAAATATATCATCTGCCCAAATTTATAATTCAGTGTATTCTCAATGATTCCAAAAACTGTTTTTTTTTTTTTTTGGAACTTGATAAGATAGCAGCTTTTTAATGCAAATATAAAGAATCAAGAATTTCTAAAACACTCTTAAAGAAGGACAAAGTGGGAGAACTTACCAGATTATCAGATGCTATTTAGGAAGTCACTGAATCTTCCAAAATAATACAGACTGTGAAGAGGGAGACTAACTGCCTTTCAAATGTATGAAACAACCTTTCTGAAGTAGGTGCTTAAGGTTCTGACTTTAAAGTTATTTGGAAATAAATAGGGTCAGAAATACTGAAGAGAAAAGGAATTGTACTCTAGTTAACAATTGTTTCCCACAGTGGAATAGGTTTAATTCTGAAATAGCTATACAAATATTTTGGAACTGACAAAGTAATTGGCAAAGGGTGGGGGGCCACAGGTTTCACTACTTGAATTAAAGGTTATAGGCAACAAGGACAAAGGCAATACTAATACAAATGATAAGAAATTATAGTTATTAACAGGCACCTAACCTCTGGGTGCCTTAATTAACATTAGCATTGCTGGTACACTTCAAAGAGGACATGCTAAAATGTGAGAATGGCCTAGGTTAAAATTTCCTTGCAGAAAGAAGGGGGGAAGGAAGAAGCAAAAACAGATTTTTTTTCTTTGTAATGTGATGTAACTCACAAGCCTGTTCCTGGAAGGGTGGGAAAAGAAATAAGCCCATATATAAGGGGAGCTGGAACAAAGAACACGAATCATTTTGATCAGCGATTTGGGGGCGGGAGGGAGAGAGAGAGAGA
This sequence comes from Uropsilus gracilis, assembly GCA_004024945.1. Lineage (NCBI taxonomy): Eukaryota > Metazoa > Chordata > Mammalia > Eulipotyphla > Talpidae > Uropsilus > Uropsilus gracilis. Next base: position 7,419 of record PVHY01005939.1, on the reverse strand, counting down.
GAGAGGGAGAGGGAGAGGGAGAGGAGAGAGGAGAGAGAGGGAGAGGGAGAGAGAGAGGAGAGAGGGAGAGAGAGAGGAGAGAGAGAGGAGAGAGAGA